>APFE031721851.1:0-16675 GCA_000404065.3 Pinus taeda
ATAATAATTATTAATTTAATATCTTAAATTAATAATTATTTTATTCTAATTTTATTCTAATTTTATAACCTATGATAAAATTGTATTTTTGGATCATCTAACATTCCCCCCTATGATCCAAAGATACATTACAATAGATACCAAATCTGGATGCTGAAGAAACTCAAATCTGAAGAGAACATGAATCAGCTGCATGCTTGATTCATCTCTGAAGGATGCTTGACAACTCCATCATGTGCCAAGCCGCAAAAGGATCCAACTGTCCTTTGCTTGAAAACAGCATCCGGTGTCCACTGACACATTTTGATGATGATTGCCCACTGGCTGAAGATGTCGAAAAAACAACTCAATGTTGCTTTTGCTATGATGAAAGTTGCTCACTGCTGCTTTGGCTGTCGATCCCCCACTGGCGAATTTGCCGATGCTCACTGCTGATGACAAATGCCCACTGGCTGATGAAGATGCCCACTGGCTGATGAAGAGGCCCACTCGCTGCTTCGTTGATGTTGTCGAGACTTTCAGTCTGACAACCACTTGTCAATTTCATTGACATTTTCCCCCCTTTGTCAGCTGAAAGGAGAGACAATCTTCTCCAAAAATATATTTGAACTCCCCCCCTTTAGGTGTAGGAGAGTTTCACTGTCGTACTCCCTCATTCAACTGCATGAGAGTGCCATCATCGATTCATTGCTGGCTGCACTATGTGTGAATGTAGTCGGTTGTAGAACTGAGACAACCGTTTGACTGTGGATGACCATTCCCAAGGATCAATCCATGCATAATGTATCTTCAATCTGCCTGATTTATGTTGGTTACGACATTTTACTGAGGAATGATTGGGTTTGCCACAATGGCAACAAGGTTGGAGATCAAAACACTGATCTTCCATATGAAATGTTCTATGACAATGAGAACATTTCGGTTGCACATCAACTTCAGGTTGCGTGCAATTCTGTTTGTCGATAACTTTCTCAGAACCTACTGAGTTGAGTGGTTCAAGAAATCCTGCACTCACGAACTTAATGGGCTTGGAATAATCTGGGATATGTAAGTTGGTGTCCTCAGGGACATATCCTAAGCCTCGTCTATTTTTGTTATTGTGAATTTCTTCCCAGGGCTTGATGATGGGTTTGGAAGAAATTTGAAGTTGATCATGAACAACTTCGACACTTGAAGTTGTTGGGATGAACGAATTATCATCTGGATGGTTCAAAGACTTGAAAGTATCACTCTTTTCTTGCAATTCATTCCTTTGAAGTTGGGACTCAAGCTGAAGAAACTCAATGGTTTCATGCGTTTGCTGTAGATGCCGTGAAATATCAGCTAGAGTTTCTTTGCTGACGTGCACCATGTCTTCATCACTGGATATGATCAAACTGTGAAGAATGTTTAACAACTGAATATGTTGTGCCATTTCAACTTGCTTACTTGAAATCAGGCTCTCTTGTAGGAGATGTCGTGCTTTGAACTGTTGCACTTGAAGGACAAGCTCACTTGAAATCAGGCTCTCTTGAAGGTGACTTGAATGGCACGCTCGCTTGATTTGTTGTTGATTGCACTTGCTAGAGTTGTAAATTTTCTCGCTTAAACTCTGGAATTCACGCTCGCTTGATGACGATCGCGTTTGTTTAAGCGCTCACTTGACTTACTTGATGAATTCACATTCACTTGAATGAATAGCCACGCTCGCTGGATGGCGATGTCAACTTGCTTGATTTATTTAACTTGTTTGATGATTACTGCAATAAACTTCACTCTGGCTTGCTGGATGTGTTGATTTTTGCACTGAATTAAGGCAATTTGGTTGAATGAATAATCGCGCTCGCTTGCAGGAGATGTAAACTTGTTCCTTGTTAAATTTCATGCATTCACTTGATTTTGCTTTAAAGAAAGGGTGTTGAACACTGTCGAAAATGCACCCAAAAAAGCTTACAATGATTTCAATGACTCACTACAATGAATTCAATTTGACTCAATTCAAGACTTGGGTGTCGGTTTCAACCGAGAATGCACCTTTACAATTCAAAGTGATTTGAGTTTGATTACAAGTTCAACAATGTTAATGTAGACTGTGCACTGAAGTGTTGAAGTTTACAGATTCATTAACTTGAATGTAGTGATGTAGACTTTGCTTTGAGATGCTTTAACTTGATTAAGTGAATTTGCTTGTTGATGTAGAATGTTGATGTTGACAATCTATGATTATGAGTTGTATTTGTACAGATGCTAGTGTTGAGTTCAATTGTCCTTCCTTGACGCTATTCTGTTACAAGTGGTGTGCTTGCTTGCATTGAACTGTATGTGTGTGGTAAATGCGATCATTTATGTGTCACAACTAGACACAAATCATAAGCAACAACATGAAGCCATAAAACACATGTGCCATCAAACACACATAGTGTACCTTAGATCCCCTTATTCAATTTCAGGCGGATATAGGACACAATCACCACAAAAATGATATCTTTATTAATCACTGGAGTACATCACTCTTCAACTTCTCAAGAAATGAGAATGTTAAGCTCACAAATGCTTGAAGCAACTTGTCTTCAAAAATTGCTTGCACTGACTCAATCACTCAAAATCTCTCTCAAAATAAAATATTACTTTGGAGTACATGATTGACTTTTCTCTAATAAAAAATTCACTTATCACTCCAAATGCAAAAAAACAACTTTATGACCAATCCCAAAAATATGTGTAAATACACCTTATCACTCAATTACAAAAGTTTTCACCTTATGATACCTTTTTCTTAAAATTCTTTTACATACATCCTTTTAAATTATTAAAAGGATTTAATGAAATTTATGAAATCACGTAAAAGTGATACGTTGCCTTTTAAACTTTCCAACTTATGCACCTTTTAAACTTTCCAACTTATGCACGGAAAAGTATATTAGCCATTCACTTTATGCATATAAAAAATTAAGGAGTGTTAACCATACATGTCTTCTCAAAAGATTCTCCAAGGTAAGGCTACTTTCTCACAATGAAGACGCTAAACCACTCATCTGTAAATCGATTTACTTTTTTTAATATAGTGAGAGTGTTTACCTTTTAATTGTTTGTCTTCTGTATGGACAGTCGATTCACCTTTTTAAAGCACTTTGAACTTGAGATTGCACGTGGAAACTTTGGTCTTCATTTGTCTTCTGTCATCTTCCGCAAACCACACATAACTCGCTCGTACAGAAATGATTTAGTATTGAACCTGGCTTGGGTGAGGTCTCCCACAAGGAGAATTGTAGCAGCTCTTCTTCTGGCGGGCGGAATTGGGTGTTTTGTGTGGGGTGCTCATCTCTCCTACCAAAACGTGGCTCCCCAACAGGCTCGCATACAGAAGCACAACGAGTTCATCAGAAAACGCATCAGAAGCCAATCTCCTATTCTGGTGCTTTGTGGGCATTGCAGATGATTTGACCAAGGCTCCACCCACCCGGTTTACTCGCAGATTCGCTGATCTTCGCTGGCTCGGTACGCACTGCCCTCACTCTTCAACAGATCCACAGGCCCACGCAAAATTTCCATGGCTGGACGGCTCCACGCATGGGTCATCACTCAATTCTCATAACACTGGGATTTCCAATGTCATCAATTTATGATAACATCACCACACTGCTCCACTGCTCACACCAATCATTCATGCATATCTGCAACTCTCATCTCAAACAATGCTTTCTCGATTCAACAAAATCGAACAATAGCCACAGGATCCAGGTCCCAGTGGGAATCTCCAAAGTACTAAAATTCCAATGTGTCGATACTCTTCTAGGCCGATAATTCTTTCACAAGTTCACACTCTCAATCGTGCGAACGATTTTACACTTTTGTAACTAATAGATGATCACCGTCCATTCTCCAGTCTTCAATACAAATGCGTTGTCCCACGTTTGTGCTGCAACAACTAACAATGCACCACGCTGTGCTCGACAGAGTAATTTATTAGATTCATCCATGTCTTGGCACTGGTTCACACTTCACAGTAGACTCCTCTTCAAGTGATGTCACTGCTCCACACGCAATAGGTTTATTTTTTTGGACAATAAATTCAAATAAAAACACATTGTAAGAGCTGAAGCACTGCCTCTTTAGATCAACCCTTTTAGTTTGATGTTCTGCTGGTGTAGATTTGATGTGGGTTTTTCAGAGTGCCGGATGAGTATGACGCAGAAGGATGGCTTCGACGGCTACTACTTCCTGCATCCTATTCATTCTGCTTTCTTCCTCAATGAAAACCTATATACGCTGCTGTAAAGCTTGCATAAAAGAGATTTACAGAAAAAGAATCACATAAAACTTGCATAGAAGAAATTTGGAGACAAACAATCACATAAGTTTGTTGGAGCGTTTTTTTTTTTTCTTGTCCAAGCTCTGATGATCAGAAGTCGATAATCCCAAATCTGGGAGGATGAGGGCACACTGGTTATTAAGATATTCAAACCTTTCCGATTTCATTCAATACAAGAAACAAGCCAGCAGTACACAAGTGCTGATGATCAAACAATGAAATTATTTTTTTATCACACGGGCTCTGACACAGGTTCCACAACTTCACAAGTTCTCTGCAGCATCAAGGTATATGTAACTCACCTTTCACCTCTCAGACACCGAATCTCGGCGGCAGACAACTTCACCTGTAGCTCTTTCGACATCCGGTAGGTCGGACCAAGATTGTTCCAACTGATGCAAATCTGAGGGGCGGATCGCCACAACCAGCAAAGCTCTCAATAAATCCACGGTAGCACAGTGCGGACCTCCTCCTTATGTCGTCGTCTCAAATGGCGCTATGGCTCACAACACACGCCTCTCACAACAAACCAGCTAACTTGGCTCCGATACCACATATTGAAACAGAAGTGTCCTCAGACACATAATTCTATTAATTAGAAAAATAATTACATAATTGATTTGGAAGAGCTTACACCCTAACTTAAACAAACACTCTTGCAATGAGCTATTTATAAGCTCCATGTCCTAACTACCTCTAATTATGGATCACTTATTAAATAACAAGTGTCCATTTACATTAAATTCTATTCAAACCAACTAGCTAACTAATCTCCTATAATAGAGCCTAAGATACGACACATTTGGAGAGTCATATCTAGTTACAACAATATGCTAATTCTAAAAGTCTCCATTAAATAATTAAACATTCTAGAATAATAATTATTAATTTAATATCTTAAATTAATAATTATTTTATTCTAATTTTATAACCTATGATAAAAAAGTATTTTTGGATCATCTAACATTTTGGATATAGAAATGTTTTTTGTTTTTTGAAGATATATGCCTAGCCACTGAGCAAAAATAGTGTCCTCTACAGGGAACTTTCTACAGCTTCCTCGCTAGATGGTGTCATTACAGACCAAAAGCCGTACTTCATATCTATGCCGACCATAATGTATTTTTTTCTATGTGGAACTTTTTATTTCTCTGAACTGGCTCTTTAAATGCTACAAGTCATACAAATGCCTACAAGTTTTTTCCAAAGAGAGAACTACTACTATTTTATATGATGACTGCTAAACAATACAACGACAAATAATATTTTTTGTATTTTAAACTATATTTGCCATTGTATATGCTACTCTCTATCACATCAATTCAGAACAATTTCATCAATTTCATATTTTATATGTAGTTTATTTTGCTCAAATGTGTTTCTCCATAGTCACAATTAGTATTTGATATCATGAACATTGTTCTTGATTATCTTTTCTCACCAATACTAACATCTGGAAAAAAATGATCCATGTATATTTCCTACTTATATAATATATATATATATCAGGGTTTTTTCATACTGAAAAAAAACAATTGGACGGTCCATATGCGAGTTCTAAAATGCGTCGCAAACACGTTAATGGAAATAAGGCTATTCGGTAACGTCAACGCTACGTCATCAAAAACTCTACGCATTTGAGCCACGTCATTTAGTCCTTTTTTTTAAGAATCGACCATGGAACAGGAACACTTGCCACGTAAGCAGAATGAACAAAACACTAACTTTCCAAACGTTTGATTTTTAATTTATTTATGAAGTTTGGGCATGGAGAAAACACTGTAAATTTACTTACGAGATCGACTCGCACTGACACTTGTTCATCTCACATTTGTTCATCTAACGAATACATCTTTTAAATTGTACGAAATCTCGAAGGTACTATTGATGATGATTTTTGTTTTATTTTATTTTATTTTTCAATAAAATAGTAAGTTAATTAAAAAGAATTTTATTTATTTATTTTATTAATATTAATTTCAAAATATATTGTTGTTGGAAATTGATTTTTCTTCATATTCAATAGATTTAAGTTTGATTTATATTTTTTTTATTTTTCTGATGTTTTATATATATATAATTATTGGGTTGGTTTTTAAGTGTGTTTTTTTAGAGTTTTTGGTGGATTTTTAGTTAGACACAATAAATTCAAGTTTGATTTATATTCTTTTATTTTTTTGGATGTTGTCATATGCATATGTAGATTCATAGTTATTGGAGTTGTTTTTAACTGCAACTTTTAATTTAAAGTGAAAATTTGTGGTGAAATCTTGATTTGTGCTGTTTAAACTAGTTTTTTTTAGGTATATGGATTCAATGCCATGAAAACCCCTTGGAACACTTTGATTGTGCAGAGTTCACCCATCAAAGTTGTGATTTCAATGAATCCTTGTAGGATTCTAGACAAATAATTTCACCCCTTGGAACAATTTGATTGTGCAGAGTTCACCCATCAAACTTGTGATTTCAATGAATCCTTATAGGATTTTAGATAGACAAATAAGATCGAAAAATAAACTAGAAACTTTTCAAAAATTCACACTTAAAAGACAACTCGAAAATGATTTATTTTAGATATTTATATAATTATTTATTTGTTTTTTGTTATCATGATGACGATTAACAACCATTAAGACTAATGTGGTATATCAACCTTAATAAGGGATTAATGCGATTGTTTAAAATTTTATTTCTATGATAAAAAAGGATAGAAAGAAACACTCCAAGATCAATATAGTTCTCTTGACTAAACAAATCAAGAAGGTTGGATGCTCGTCAAATATTATGGAAATGAGAACAGATAAGAAAAAATGTTTTTCATCTACAACCCTCTTTGTAATGTTCATTATCTTCTTATACCAGTCAAAACAAAATTAGTTCTAATCTTTGTAATATTCATTAGGTTATTATACCTGTCAAAAGAGGAATAGTTTAGGTTAACAAAGGTCTAATCTCTGTAATACCTTAACTTCCTTTTCCCTCTCGCTCTTTATCATCTCATCATTTATCTTTAAAATACATCAAAGTAAATTATTTATTACATTTAAATTATCTCAATTATATTAAAAAATATAAAAAATATTAAATTATATAATTAATATTAATGAATGATGGCTCATTACATCCAAACAAAAAGAATCTACATCACCTAATTGCATTCGATGTCTAAGAAATATTTAAAAATTTGGGGGCAAAAAATTACGAGGACTTCAAACGCTACATCCAATCAAAAAACGGACGCAGGGAATTGCAAAAAAATTAATGCAAAAGTCGGAAAAAAGATGAGACTGATTTCTCAGAAGAAAAACAAATGTTGAAAAGAACTCCGAATCTCCTGCAAAACAAGGAAATTCGATCATGGAATGAAATTGAAGTACTGTTTAATTTTTCCGAAACTTGTTTTAAAAATGCAGATATATCCACAACCTCCAGGTAATCGTTGCCTAAGACGTATCGTCACGCATCAGACGCGCAAGACAGGAAGTAAACTACAACGAATCACCGCATAAAATGGTAAATATTCTGAATTTAATTATTATGGCGGCAAAAAACGACCTTCTTGGGACAAGTCACAAGAAAACTACATTCCGACCAAATGGAGGGATCCTGGCGAATTTTTTACGGTACTGATATTGGAATCACGATTGACGGAGTACGTTAGTAAACTGACACATTGCCACAGTTAACAGATCCACTAGATATATGGGGAGCTTTGGATTATCACTAGATATATGGGGGAGTTTTGGATTATTTTTCTAGACTGCTTTCTCCCAACTAAAGCCCAACAAAAGTCAGAAAGAACTTAAGACAAGAACTTAAGACTTTTGGCTCTTGGCTCTGTCTGATACTACTTGTTAGAGTAACGATTGCCGTTACCCCAAAACTCATAAAGTTAATAAACAAACCCCACAGGTGCTAATAAACGGACGGCCAGAAACGCATCGCCAAAATTAACAGATTGCCAGAATTAATAGATCCCCGTGAGTTAACAGATCCCACAAATAGATCCCTTGAGTTAACCGATCTCACAGATCCCCGTGACACTGCGAGCGTTGGATTATCCTCCTGTTGAATTATCTATCCTTTTACCTGTGTTAGATTATCCTTCTACACGGCCATTAACTGGGAGCCCAACCATACAAAATTTCAGACTTTTACCACAATGTTTAATAAATAAACTCGTCCTTAAACAATTTGGTGTAAGCTTTAACGTTTTCGCCAGTTTTAAATCTTTTCTCCATGACATTTAACAAATCCACTGCCAGTTAAGCGTTTTTGTCCACAATCTTTGCCAAAACTACTTCAGAAAATCCAGGAATTTTCTCCAACTGTTCAAGGGATCATGGCAAGAGTCGAATCGTAGCGAGAAAGTAGAATTTCTGTAACTTTCAAAGTTTGGCCGAAAGGCAGAACGGAGACAGTTAGAAGACCCCGGCCTAGCGACTTGCTCGGGAAAAACTCGACGAACACAAAACGCCTATGAAATTTAACGGTATTTGCGCAAGCTTTACTAAATATCTGTCTGCAGAAACGCCTTAGCCTCCTGATTTCGCCTCCATAGGCAAACTCCTGGACGAACACACAAAATTGAACCAAATTGCAAAATGATTGTTGCTCTGAAAAATATAGCTTATGCCCGTAAAAAGAGGCACTATGTTGCTCTGAACGCCGCGGAAAAGGCCACACAGGGTCAAAATCTCACCGTAATTCCAAAAACGGCGTCAAAATTTTGAAGAAGTTGCAGCAATCGGCTTCCGAATTAGCAAATTACGGGATTAAAAAATCCCAAAGAAAACCATTGCCAGTTTCCCTGCCCCTGAGGTCGTTTTCTTGCGAGGGCATGAGAACAAACAGGTCAAGAACCAAGTTCATCCTCCGCATTCCACGACCAAGATCGTCTGAACCGTTACCCGTCGTTCTCTCCGTACGGTTGCCAACTGTTTGAGGACAAAATTATTGCTTGGCGGACACGTGTAAAGAAGAAGGCTATGTGGTCCGACAGAGGAATGGACACGCTGGCGGAGTCGACCTCAGCGGGACCACTATTCATCGCTTTGAGTTTACTCATGCGCTTAATGTCCTGTGCCTTGAGGAAAACCTGACGGGTCGGGAACAATCCTTGGCAGCGAAAATGGATCGTAGCCGTTAGATGCATTAAAGTAACGGACGAAGGTGTCACTGTACATAAATCGGTGTAAATCGTTGGTTAATGAGGCGGATAAGAAAAACAAATATTATTTTATTCTAATTGAAAAGAATCAACGCTCAGTATGGAAAGATTTTAAAAATCAGACGGTCTAGATTTCTTTCAAGATCCTCTTCGAATATACGAGCAATGATGAATCATTATTTCGGAGACCGGTAGAAAGCTGCGTGACTCCGGTTTTCGGTGGAATAAATAAATTACATAAAAAAAATATTATATCGTATCAATTGAACACGTGTAACTTAAACAATCGTTTGATACAATTATTAGTGAAAGTTGAGGCAAATGAAAAAAACAGCAACGTGGGGAGAGGCTCTAACGGAAAGAATTTCGATTTCAAACTTTTAATCATGTCTTCACAATCGTTCAAGACAAACTGAATTGAAATAATTTATTTTTAGTCCTGTGTTTACAGGTTGCAGCGTTCCCGAGATTTATTTATTATTTATTTGTGCCTGTGTTTCAATTTCAACCACATTTAGAAAGTATTCGCTGTCCATTTACTCTACACATGTAAGTATTAAATATTAAATGTGTTTCGATTTCAACACATTTATAAATTATTCGCTGTCTATTTACTCTAGACATGTAAGTATTAAATACTAAATTAGAAAACAATCTTTGCATTACGTATTGAAATTTTTTTGCACTTTTCAAACTTGTCGGGTGACTTATTTAATCATCTTGAAAGCAATGGGAACAAATCTGTATACAGATGGTTTTTAACTACAAATAAGACTCTGGGTTAATATCCGTTGAATAAAGCAATACTCAAGATTTGCCACGTTGGCTTGGCTTGCGAAGAATAATTGATAATTTGCATTTAGCAATGAAATTTTTAAAAGGTTTTGAAGCTTTTGGATAAGTAAAATATTGTTTTTATATATAATATGGATATTAAAATGAAATTTTTGTCATTTTTGTTATATAGATGTGAAGTTTTGGGTTACAGTTTATTTGGGGAATAACTAAGGAAGATTAAGCTGATTCAAAAATAATGTATGTTTTATAATTTCAAGATTAAAGGAATACTCTTTATTTTATTTTGTTAATTGAAACTAATCTTTTTCCTATTGAAAGTATGGCTATGACTAGGTATCTCATGTATAAGAAGAAGTTTTACAACATGGAAGCCAAGAGGTTCATTATTTCTAACTCTAGCCAAAACCCCTACTTGCACCTCAAGCAAGGATGGCATAAAGATGTCTAGTCAGGCTAAATTATTGGGGGCTAAAGGAGGAGATCATCTTGAAGAATTAGGATAATATTAAAGGTATTATCACTTCCAAATTTAAGGATAAATTGTGGGAAGATAGAAAGTAAGAGGAAAAAAGGAAGTTGGGGTATTATAAGGAGGTGATCAACCCCAATCTAGAAAACCATAATTATCTTTCCGTCTTGACCAGTGCTAAGAAAAAAATGAACATTGTTAAGATAATAACTAATTCTCATGAACTTCAAAGTTGGCCTTGATTGGCGAGCTTACTCACTTCCATTCTAATATTCAAAATTGTGATCTAGGAATACTTCTCTCCCTTCTTTTTGACCATAAAAATAAAATGTTAAAGAATCTTAAGTAATCTCTTACTTTCTTATGGTCCGCTAGACCATATTTGTCATGCCCTTCCAACCGCACGAAGGGGGGTGTGGCACCACCACCCGTTTTCTTTTTAACAATATTCAGAAGTGTGGACTACGCCTACTTTCATACTTAGTTGATTTTTCAACTTTCCAAGTATTATCTTTTCTTTAGCACAATGGAAACATTCATACAACATTCATCATCATTATCATATTAACATAAGTGTACAACAGATAATAAACAGGAGGGGAAACTCACTGCAATATGATTTTTCCCAATAATAATGACAATATCAGAGTTTTACATAAACTTACAACTAGAGAGAAACCCCAGGTTCCATCTCACAAAATCTGCAAATTTACAAGCTCGACCTGCGCCACCGTGCAGCCTCACCTTTCAGTAGGTAGACGTGCCCACGGGCCACCTCCACCATTTCGTTTCACCATCGTTTGCCCCACGCCCGTCATTTGGTTGTCTTCATGCAGTGCTACTCAGTCCTGTCGCCCACTCGATGCACACTCCATTGTTCGCCTACACCGTGCCACCCAACACCATGCTCAACCTCCAACTCGTCTCATCACCCCGGGCACTTCCACCCATTCATTGACTCGTCATGCCCACCATCGTGTCACCTGACTCGTGAGTCGCCCAACTTGTGGGTCACCTATGTCATCCCTTAGGCGTGCCCACCCATTCCCCGATACACCGTGCCAACTCCGACTAACAATTTCCCAACTTTCTGTGCCAACCACCCTGACTCGTGTTCGCCTGTTCAACTGCCCCAGGCGCTCTCCACTGAAACTCACCCAGCTCAATGAGTTTCCATGTGCACCCACCTGCGATTTAACCCGTCGCACTTCGTCTACGTGCGCCATACGATCAACCTGCAACCCGACTTGCGGTCTCACTTATCTGCCTGGCCCGCAGTCTCACCCGGTACCCGTCCTGTGGCCTTAACCTATTAGCTCGCCCTGCGGCCTCACTGCCCGTGGCTTCACCAAAATGTCTTCGACCTTCCTCGGCTCCGTGCTTTAGCCCAATGCTCTGCCTACACTTTGCCCTTCGTTCAGACTCCTCAAGCTTGGCTCGCACCTCTTGCTTGCTTGAACACTTGAAGGTTTTCGTTGATGTTTTTCTCCACCATCCAACCATTTGTTTATATGGTATTTCACCTTTCGGTTGGGGGTCGGACTTACCAAGCCGACCCACCGTTCAGTTGATTTGCCAACTCTTTCACATCGGCCTATGGTGTGGGAGCACATGTGCAGGACCACCCTCCCATATAAACTCGCCACCTGCGCAACACTTAGCAATTTTTGCAATCGGCTTTCGTGCAGTCGTTTCCTTGGTTCATTCAATCAGCTCATCGCGTCCTTGGCTCACCAGTTGAACTGCACCCAACTCATCTCATCTTCATGCGCCCATGTCGAGTCGCTGATTAAACGCGTTCGGTTAGAGTGCCCAGCTCACCACATCGCAACAATGACTCGTGAGCCTTACAATATTGATCCTAATCATCATCATATAACAAATTTCAAAATATATTTTATTCTAAAATCATTATTCTTATTTATTACATTAAAACATTTTTAAATTCTAAACTTTCCCATACTAACTATTAATATCTAAAAAAATATATATATAATTAAATTTAAACAATTTTTTAACTAAAATTAAATTAAATTGTTGTTCATCAATTTTATTTTTCTAAATTTTAAAACCCTTTTATTAAAATTAAATTTTAAATTCTACCTATTAATATAAGAGACTTTTAAATATATAAATTCGAAATAAAATTTGTATTTAAATAATTAAAATTTAGATAACTATGTTTGTAATTCCATAATGTTTGAAAACAAGAAAGCCTAGAGAAAACACACCAAAATATTATATGCTAAGTACGATAACTATTAGTCAATGGTATAAAAATCAATATCAAAAAATTCTTGCTCACATACTAGTGAACTCTAAAGCCATAGGTCCCATGCGCCCTTAACTCCTCTCGATGGTTTTCCGTTGAGCCACAATGACCCAGGTGGGCACTAAATACAGAAGACCAGCAATCACTGGTCAAGATGGAGAACGGACTTGGCAAATGTAAAAAACAAAAAACGAAATTTAAGCAACCCTTACTTGTTACATAGTGATTTATATTGTGTATCCTATTAATAATATCAAGAAGCTATACCCAATCATTATATGATAACAATGGCTAGTGTACGTACTGTGCATGCAAATAGAGAAATGCAATCACGATTGTGGTGCATTGCCACCTATAATTCCAATCAGGTAAGTTTTTGTTTTAGAGATATTTTATTTTTATTTTTAAATTTTATTTTATTAAAAAAATATTATTTATTATAAAATAAATATATATTTAATATTTTTTGATTGGTATGTTTGTTTAGGTGGCGATGGAAGGGTATTTAAGTCTTCAAAATTAATTAGCAATATGATTTCATCTAAATAATATCATTATTTCCTTTAATTATTTCCTTTAAAATTAATTAGTAATATGATTTCGTCTAAATAATATCATTATTTCCTCTAAAACAATATTAGGCTTTAGTTTGATTGTATTTTTACTCACAAAAATTTAAATAAATAACCTTTTCACCACAAGATGTCTTAACACTTTTTGACCACATAACACCAAAAATTTAAATAAATAACCTTTTCACCACACTATGTCTTAACACTTTTTGACCACATAACACCTTATCACGATCTATACTATATCTTCTAAACTTTATTCATTAAATTTTTATCAAAATTTTAAAACTAAATAAATTATTAACCTTTTAAAAATATCAAAATATTAAATGATTTATTTTTATTAAAAAATTTAATTTAATCTTTAGTAAAATTTTATTAAAATATAATCTCGATATTCCATTTAAATAATAAAACATAAAGATAATGATGGTTAAAATAATAATTTTAATTGCGACATCTAAACCATTAGAAATCTACACTTCCATTGTAACGCACTGTCAATATTTACGTATTTACAAAATGTTTTGAAAATTACAATGAAAACTCGATAAATATTTAAAATATCTGAATGTTAAAAAGTTAGAGTCAAATAATGTATAATAATAATGATGTTTAAGAAATGTTTTTGGAGTTTTTTAAGTAGGAATTTGATGATTCTATTTTATTAAATTTTGATTCTTGTTGTTTAAATTGGGTTTTTGATTATATAGATTTAGCACTTTGAAAAAAAATAAGAGCACTTAGATTGTGGGGAGTTGATAACTCAAATTTATAATTCCAATAATAAATTGAAAACTTTCCAAAATTTTAAATTAATTAAAATTATAAGATTTTACTTACTTTTTCTAGAATAATTTAATTGATATAGTATACTAATAGACTAAATATCTTTAATCAAAACTACCATTTATTGAGAGATTGTAATTTTTATTTTTTTGGAATACTTTTTAAATATTTCAAATGATTCAATATAAATGAAGACATTCAATCTGTACACTAAAACTAATCTATGAATTAAAAATTACGATTTTTAAAAGACATTCAATCTGTACACTAAAACTAATCTATGAACTAAAAATTACGATTTTTAAAAATCTACACCATATTTTAGAAAAAAATTGATTTTAATAAGGAAAAAACCATTTCATCAATGAAATAACTACTAATTTATATTATTTAAATTTCCCATATATCTTATTCAAATTTCTGTTATACTGATGTACGGAAAAGAAGGAATAATACACGGATCTCAAATTATGTAAATATGTACACAGATATCCTGAGATCCGCCTGATTATAGTAAAGTGATGTAGATGTATTCCCTTCGAGATCTCTACAATGATTCCAAGAAATTCAAATAACCCTCCAATATTTCCGGGTAATCGTAAATATTACAAAATTGATTGAAATTGTAAAAATGACAAAACGATGGTAGTAGAAGAACATCTTCTGAGGAAAACTCACATAAGAAAATTAAATTACCACAGAATAAAGCGATATTTCAACAGATTTTGACTATCAGAGCAGGCGCTGAGAGCCTTATACAGTTTTCTTGGGAGACCTGAGAAAATCAGAGATTAAAGGTAATTTGAAAAGGGTTTGAAAAATTGTTTGCGCCATTCCTAAGAAATAAATGTCCATTTAAGGTTTTCGCGTATTCAATGATACAGATATCAGAACTTAACCATAATCTTTAATAAATAAACTTCCATTATTTAAGATTTAAAGTGTTCGCCATTATCTAAATTTTCTTCCTAGATATTTAAGTCTTGTTCTCAATCTTTACTAAAAGTTCTTCCGAAAATCCTATATTTTGTAATCAAACTGTCAGAATGATCACAGTAAAAGCCAAATAGCAGCGAGAAAGTAGAAATTCTAAACTTTGGAAGTTCGAAGCAGAAAAGAACACATATACAGCTGCAAGCCTAAAGGCTTAGTGATTCCCTGGGCAAAAGCATCAGCTGAACACAAAATGCCACTGAATTTGAATGACATTTTGCGGAAGCTTCCAAATATCTGTTTCGACAAACGCCGAATCCTCCTGGAGTTCGCTGCCATGGCCATATCCCACCACGTATGCACGAAATTGAACCAAAATGAAACAAGATTGTGCAAAACGAGTAGAAAATGTACCTTATTTCGAAAGAGCTGGAATGGTCCTCTAAACCCCAAGGAAAAAGGCACGCCAAGTGAAAATCTCGCCAAATTACAAATACCATTCAAAATTTGGAGACATTGTGGCAATCGGTGTACGAAATTTGGTGTAGGAATACATGCTTGGAGGTGTATATTGTTCGCCATTATCTGTGAGGGCATAAGTAAAGACGGACCTAAAACAAATGGCATTCTCCAAATTGGACGGTGCATATCGTCTTAACGTTCTCTCGCTGGTCTCCACCGTCTGATTGCTGACTATGCGAGATCTAAAATGCGTGGCAAACACGCTAATGGAAATAAGGCTATTCGGTAACGGCAAGGCTACGTCACCAAAAACTCTACCCATTTGAGCCACGTCATTCAGTCCTGTTTTTTTAAAGAATCGACCATGGAACATGAACACTTGCCGCGTAAGCAGAATGAACAAAATACAGTAACTTTTAAAACGTTTGATTTTTAATTTATTTATGAAGTTTTGGCATGGACTAAATACCGTAAATTTACTTAGGAGATCGACTTGCACTAACACTTGTTCATCTAACGAATACATCTTTTAATCGCAGGTAATATTGATGATGATTTTTGTTTTGTTTTATTTTATTTTTAAATAAATAGTAAGTTTAATTAAAAATAATTTGTTTCCGCAATTTTATTATTTATTTATTATTATTAATTCAAAATATATTGGTTTATTGTCAAATTTTATTTTTAAGTTTTCACGTATAAAAATAAATTTTTATCTCAGCGTTTAATAATTAAAATTATAAATATTATAAATAATATAAATATAATTTATTAATTTTTTTTTTAACTCACTTAATTAGATATCTATGTTATTTATTGTTTTTTAATGTTAGATGATTACAAAATTATATTTTGGAAATTTGATTTTTCTTATATTCAATAGATTTAAGTTTGATTTATATTTCTTTATTTTTATGAT
>APFE031721851.1:16712-36217 GCA_000404065.3 Pinus taeda
ATTAGATATCGTATTTATTATGGTTTTTTAATGTTAGATGATTACAAATATACTTTTGGAAATTTGATGTTCCTATATTCATAGATTTAAGTTTGATTTATATATCTTTAGTTTTTAATGATGTTGTCATATATATATATAGTTATTGGATTTGTCTTTAAGTGTGTTTTTTCTTCTATGGGATTTCTAGTCAAACACAATAAATTCAAATTTGATTTATATTTCTTTATTTTTATGGATGTTGTCATATGTATAGGTAGATTCATAGTTATTGGAGTTGTTTTTAACTGCAATTTTTAATCTAATGTGAAAAATTGTGGTGAAATTTTGATTTGTGTTGTTTAAACTAGTTTTTTTAGTGTGTACATGGATTCAATGCCCTGAAAACCCCTTGGATCACTTTGATTGTGCAAAGTTCACCCATCAAACTTGTGATTTCAGTGAATCCTTGTAGGATTCTAGACAAATAAGATCGAAAAATAAACTAGAAAACTTTTCAGAAATTCACACTTAAAGACAACTCGAAAGTTATTTGTTTTAGATATTTATATAATTATTTATTTATTTTTTGTTATGATGGTGATGATGATTAACATCCACTAAGACCAATGTGGTATATCAAGCTTAATAAGGCATTAATTGCAATTGTTTAGAATGTTATTTCCATGATCAAAAAGGAGAGAAAGAAACACTCCAAGATCAATATAGTTCTCTTGACTTAACAAGTCAGGAAGGTTGGATGCTTGTCAAATGTTATGGAAATGAGAACAGATGTGAGTAATAGGCAGGAAATCTAAGAAAAAATGTTTTTCATCTACAACCCTCTTAGTATCGCAAAGGTTCTAATCTTTGTAATGTTCATTATCTTCTTATACCGGTCAAAGCAAAATTAGTTCTAATCTTTGTAATGCTCATTATCTTCTTATATCGGTCAAAAGAGAGAGATAGTTCGGGTGAGCAAGGGTCTGGTTGATCTCATCTTTGTAATACCTTAACTTCCTTTGAGACTGATTTCCCAAAAGAAAAACAAATGTCGAAAAGAGCTATGAATCTCCTGCAAAACAAGGAAATTCAATCATGGAATGAAATTGAAGTACTGTTTAATTTTTACCGAAACTTGTTTTAAAAATGCAGATATAACCTCAAGAACTCCAGGTAATCGTTTCCTAAGCCGTATCACCAGGCATCAAACGCACAAGACAAGAAGTAAAATACAACGAATCACAACATAAAATGGTAAATATTCTAAATTTAATTGAAATTTGAAATCAAAGATCTATAACAACATTATGGAGGCAAAAAACAATCCTTCGGGCACAAGTCACAAGAAAAATACATTCCGACCAAATGAAGGGATCCTGGCAGTTGAAAAACTTGTATTTTTTCTTTCTAGTCCAAAGAAATCCACAAATTAGTTAGTTTGACTAGGCTTTATAAAACTAAAGTCGCAAGGTTTAGGTCGAAATCTAGAAGAGCATCGAAGATCTTGGCAAATTATGTAGTTATAATAGGTTAATGATCAAGAAAGAAGGTTAATTTAACCAAGAAAGGGAATGCAACTGAACACAACCACACAAGTAAAAAACTCAAGATTTACGTGGTAAAACCCTGATAGGGTGTCAAGGAAACATCCACGGGGCAAGGGATTGGAATCTCTATTCAATCAATAAATGATTCTTCTTACAATAGTTCGAGCATTCATCAATTTTATATATGAGCCTCCTCAGTTACATAACTACTGATTCGGTATGAAACTAACTTGTCAATAATTAATACAATTTACCTAAATTTACATTAATTAGTTGTCAATTACCAACAAACTCCACCTTGACAACAATTTTCTTAATCCCTTGCCTATGCCTATGCCCATTCATCATCTCTTCTGCAAGCCAACGAAAGCTAAACACCATCACAGCTTCTCTACTGTAATTGGCTTTGTGAATATGTTTGCACAATTCTCCCGTGTATGGACCTTTTGAAAAGCTACTTTTCTGTCATCGATCACATGTCTCAGAAATGATACCTTACATCAATGTGCTTGGTTTTGCTGTGATAAGCAGGATTTGTAGACAAGTGAATAACACTCTGACTGTCACAAAGTACATTCACTTTCTCCTGTGTCCTTCCAATCTCATCAAGTAGACCCTTTAACCAAATTGCTTCTTTACTGACATTTGAAGTAGCTATATATTCTGCTTCGGTAGTGGACAACGCAACTATTTCTCGAAGCTCTGACATCCAATTAATTGCTCCACCTGCAAGAGTAAAGACATAACCTATAGTAGATCTTCTTTTGTCCAAATCACATGCATAATCAATATCTACATATCTGTAGATTGATCCTTCTCTATCATTAAAGATGATGCAATGGTCACTTGTGCCTCTTAGATTTCGAAGCAACCATTTCATTGCTCGCCAATATTCTTCACTTGGATTTTCCATGACCCTGCTGACAACTCCAACTGCATGTGAAATGTCAGGTCTTGTAGATACCATCACATACATTAAGTTGCCTATAGCATTTGCATATGGTACATGAGACATATACTGTTTTTCTTCATCAGTTCTAGGACTCAAAACTGAAGAAAGCTTAAAATGGGAAGCTAATGGAACATTAATAGGTTTCACATTATTGATACAGAACTTTTCAAGTACTTTCTCCACATACTTCTGCTGCGATAACCAAAGCTTACCATTTTTCCTGTCTCTGTGTATCTCCATGCCCAAGATATGTTTTACTTCTTTAAGATCCTTTATATGAAACGTCCTAGAGATCTCTTCCTTGCTAATCTCTTCCTTGCTTTTTCTCGCAATAAGCATATCGTCAACATACAAAGCTAAGATAATGAATATGCCATTGAAACTTTTGAAGTATACACAATGATCATACTCACTTCTAATAAAGTTCTAGCTTACCATGAAAGAGTCAAACTTCTTGTACCATTGTCTCGGAGGCTGCTTCAGGCCATACAATGATTTCCTGAGCTTGCAAACTAATCTTCTGTTGCGATCTTGTACAAAACCTTCTGGTTGTTCCATATATAACTCTTCATTCAAATCACCATGTAGAAAAGTTGTTTTAACATCTAACCGTTCTAACTCAAGGTTAAGTGATGCAATTAGTGCCAACACAGTACGAATAAAAACAAGTTTTAAAATTGGTGAAAAAATCTCATGAAAGTCGATACCTTCAACCTAAGAATACCCTTTTGCTACCAATCTCACCTTATACCTTTCGATACTTCCATCAACTTTTCGTTTCAGTTTGAAGACCCATTTGCATCTAACAACGCTTCTCCCTTCAGGATTTTCTATAAGATCCCAGGTATTGTTCTTGGCTAAGGAATCCATTTCTTCTTCCATAGCCGTTTTCCATTTTTTGCTATCTATATCATCTACTGCTTCCTAATAACAAGAAGGTTCCCCATTTTCAGTAATTAAAGAAAAAGATGAAGCAGAATCTTCATACCTTTTGGGAGTTTTTCTTTCCCTTGTAGACCTTCTTAGAGTGACTGGTTGTTGAACTAGTTCAGAAACTTCAACAGCTTCCTTTGTACCTTCAACACCTTTTTCTCTAGAAGTCTCTTCTTCCTTTTGACTGTCACCAAAAGGTCTAGCCTCCAATTGTATTTGTTGATTTGGCGATACTTGTTCTTGTTCAATTCTTTCAACATTTGATTTTAAAAGAGAAGATTCATCAAATGTTACATCTCTACTAATAACTATCTTCCGCGATGTAGGATCCCACAACCTGTATCCTTTCACCGCATAGTCATAACCAACAAAGACATGACATTTCAATTTTGGATCTATTTTTGAACATTGACTTTTAGGAATAAGAGCATAAGCATCATAACCAAATATATTTAAATGTGAATAATCACAAGACTGACCTGACCAAACTTATTCAGGAATTTTACAACTAATTACTATTGAAGGTGATCTGTTAACTAAATAACAAGCAGTGGACACTGCTTCTGCCCACAACTCCTTTTGCAAGTTAACATTGTTGATCATGCTTCTGGCTTTTTCCATAAGAGTGATTCATACATTCAACAACACCATTTTGCTGATGAGTATAAACAACATTTTTGTGTCTAATAATTCCTTCATCCTTACAGTATTGTTTAAATTTTATTGAAGTGAATTCACCACCATTGTGAGTTCTTAAACATTTAATTGATTTGCCTGTTCTTTTCTCTACCATTGCTTTAAATTGTTTAAAGATATTGAATACATCAGCTTTCTTTTTCAGCATAAAAACTCGAACTTTACGGGATAAATCATCAATAAACGTTAAAAAATATAGAGCACCTCCATATGATACAACAGGAGATAGTCCCCACAAATCAGAATGAATATAGCCTAAAATATCTTTACTACTGTGATTTCTAGTTTTAAATCTCTGTTTAGACTATTTTCCATACACACAATGTTTATAGAAATCCAACTTCAAATATTTCAGATCAGGAAGAGATTTACGTTTCATCAGTATCTAAAGACCTTTCTCGCTCATGTGACCCAATCGCTGATGCCATAGGCGAGTACCTTATTCTTCTTTTTTTGAAACGATCGCTGCTTCATTAACCCGAATACTTCCTTTGAGTCTATAAAGATTTCTGACCTTTTCTGCTTTCATAACAACTAGGGTGCCTTTAGAGACTTTCAGCACTCCCTTCTGACTCGTAAACTTATAACCATCTGAATCCAACACTCCTAAAGAAATCAATTTTTTCTTCAATTCAAGTACATGTCTAACACTAGTTAATGATCTAATTATGTTATCGTACATTTTAATCTGGATATTTCCCATTCCAACAGTCTAACATGTTACATTATTACCCATAAACACAGAACTACCATTTACATCTTCATATGAAGTAAACCGATTTTTGTGTGGACAAATGTTATGAGAAGCACCAGAGTCTAACAGTCAGCTTTCAAAACCCTGAGAGACATTACATACAGGTGAAGTTTCATCTATCATACATAATTCTTCAGCAGATAAAACTTCGTCTATCATACCTAAATCAACCTAATTTTCTTCCTTCTTCACGTTATCAGACTCTTTTCGTTTTCAACAATCTTTCTTCAGGTGTCCAATTTTATTGCATTGCAACCATTTTTCCTTATACTTCTTTCCCTTTGATTTAGATCTGGAAGACCCCCTTGTTTTTTCTCCTCTTTCCTTTGACCATCCTTTAGTTATGATGGCTTCTGATGCAACGGTTTCAGTATTGGATTTCCTTCCTACTTCTTTAGATAAGAAAGCTCCCACAACTAATTCAAATTTCAAAGAATCATTGGTGCTCAAACTGATTGAAGTTACAAAGTGGTCCCGTGACTCGCGCAGAGAACACAACAAGGTTATAACTTTGTCTTCTTCCTTAATTTTAACTTCCATATTTGATAATTGACATATAAGTGTATTAAAAACATTTAAATGCTCTGCAATTTTTGAACCCTCCTTCATTCGAAGACTATACAATTGTCTTTTCAAATAAATTCTATTGGTTAATGATTTGCTCATATATAGTTTTTCCAATTTTTCCCATAAGCCTAAAGCTGTACTCTCTTTAACAATGTTTAAGAGAATTTCATCCGCCAGGCATAACCTGATGGTGCTGAGAGCTCAAGCATCCAAATCCTCCCAGTTTTAATCTTTCATGATTGCAGGTTTCTTATTTGCCCCGTCCAAATCTTTGTGCAACCCTTATTGCACTAGAAAATCCCTAACTTTTAGTTTCCATAGAGAAAAGTTGCTCTTGTTGGTGTTCTCTACCTCAAACTTTGCATTCGACATCCTGACCATTTCTTTCCTCCTAGGGTTTCAGTCTTTCAACTAGGGTTTCCAAAAAAAATTACTTGGATTGTTTTCTTCCAACAAAGGGTTTTCCAAGTTTTTTTTTTTTTAATTTTTCCAACTTCAATTTTCCAGAAAAATTTCACAAATTCCCCAATAAAAATTCAAAATCTTACTTTCCCAAATTTTCCAAATTGACTTAAAAAACCTTACAATGGTTTTTTTTTTTTTTTAATAAAAAAATCTCTTTTGTTTAATTTCAGTTTCTTGAAAAAAATCCTTGTTCTTCCATTCAAACAAATCTTTCGACAAACCCTGAATTTATTTACAGATTTTGCAAAAAAAAATACCCAGCCTTCCAAGATGATCTCTCTTCAACAAGTAGTTTTCACGCAGCGCAGCCTCTGATGCAATGGTAACACGCAAGTGGCCAACAATAGGTATGCAACTTGGTCCATGCTTCTCGTCGGCATGCAAGTTCTGGACAACAGAACCATGCAGCCATTGGATAGGTTTTGGAAGGCACGAGGGCCTCGGCCAATGGAACCATGCAGCCCTTGCTCTAGTTTTGGACAAGCAATGGGCCTCCACAATTTTGCTACGCACTGAACGAGCAGCAACAATGGTATTCACACAGGCTATGTAGTAGCATCACAACATCCTCAATCCATGTAGAGAACGACTCTGTCTTCCTCGACCAGCAGGTAGAGGGAAAAGGGTTAGGTGGTTTGGCAACATAGAACTAGGGTTTGGTGATCTGGTAGTGTAGAACTGGGCCTCAGCCAGCAAACGGCCTCACTATCAGTGCATTCCGTTGCACACTCCTCCTGGGTTCTCTTTCTCTACCAGCACGCAGAGGGCACTCCGGTTCTGCTCGACGGATGGCAATAGGCGGGCCTCCTTGCCAGTCCACACAAAAGAACCTTCCTCAACGTTGCTTTGTTGCCCCGTGGTAAAACCCTAAGAAGGTATCAAGGAAACATCACGGGACAAGAGATTGGAATCTCTATTCAATCAATAAATGATTCTCACATAATTCAGGTATTCATCAATTATATATATATGAGCCTCCTCACTTACATAACTACTGATTCAGTATGAAACTACCTTGTTAATAACTAATACAATTTACCCAAATTTACATTAATTAGTTCAATTAGAAATACATAATTTCAGACTTCCATCACAATGTTGGATAAATAAATTCAGACTTCCATCACAATGTTGGATAAATAAACTCGTACTTAAACAATTCATTGTAAGCTTTAACGTTTTCGTCGGTTTTCAAGCCTTTTTCCATGACATTTAACAAATCCACTCCCAGTTAAGCGTTTTTGTCCACAATATTTGCCAAAAGTACTTCAGAAAATCCAGTAATTTTCCCCTGTTCAAGGGATCATGGCAAGAGTCGAATCGTAGCCAGAAAGTAGAATTTGTACAAATCCAGTAATTTTCTCTGACTGTTCAAGGGATCATGCAAGGGTCGAATCGTAGCGAGAAAGTAGAATTTCTATAACTTTCAAAGTTTGGCCGGAAGTTAGAAGATCCCGGCCTAGCGACTGGCTCCGGGAAAACTCGACGAACACAAAACGGCTGTGAAATTTAACGGTATTTTCGCAAGCTTTACTAAATATCTGTCTGGAGAAACGCCTTAGCCTCCTGATTTCGCCTCCACAGGGAAACTCCTGGACGAACACAAAATTGAACCAAAATGCAGAAAGATTGTTTCTCTGAAAAATATAGCTTATGCCCAATTTCGAGCGGAAAAAGAGGCAGAATGTTGCTCTGAAGGCCGCGGCAAAGGCCAGACAGGGTCAAAATCTCACCATAATTCCAAAAACGGCGTCAAAATTTTGGAGAAGTTGTAGCAATCGGTCTCTGAATCAGCAAATTACAGGATTAAAAAATCCCAAAGAAAACCATTGCCAGTTTCCCTGCCCTGAGGTCGTTTTCTTGCAAGGGCATGAGAACAAACAGATCTAGAACCGAGGTCATCCTCCACATTCGACGACCAAGATTGTCTGAACCGTTACCCGTCGTTCTCTTCGGTACAGTTGCCAACTGTTTGAGGCCAAAATTCTTGCTTGACAGACACGTGTAAAGAAGAAGGCTATCTGGTCCAACAAAGGAATGGACACGCTGGCGGAGTCGGCCTCACCGGGACCACTATTCATCGCTTTGAGTTTACTTACGCATTTAATGTCCTGTGCCTTAGGAAATATTTGACGGGTTGGGAATAATCGTCGGCAGTGAAAATGGATCGTAGCCGTTAGATGCCTTAAAGTAAGGGAAGAAGGTGTCATTGTACATAAATCGGTGTAATCGTTGGTTAGTGAGGCGGATAAGAAAAAAAAAATTCATTTTATTATAATTGAGAAGAATCAACGCTCAATATGGAAAGATTTTAAAAATCCGACGGTGTAGATTTCTTTCAAGATACTCTTTGAATATACGAACAATGATGAATCATTATTTCGGAGACCGGTAGAAAGCGGGGTGACTCCTGTTTTCGGTGGAATAAATAAATTACATAAAAAAATATTATATCGGTATCAATTGAACACGTGTAACTTAAAACAACCGTTTGATACAATTATTAGTGAAAGTTGCGGCAAATGAAAAAAGCAGCAACGGGGGAAGCGGACTCGAACAGAAAGGATTTCGATTTCAAACTTTTAATCATGTCTTCACAAGAGTCCAAGAGAAACTGAACTGAAATAATTTATTTTTAGCCCTGTTTTTACGAAAGTTGCAGGTTCCCGAGATTTATTTATTATTTATTTGGGTCTGTGTTTCAATTTTAACAACATTTAGAAAGTATTCGCTGTCTATTTACTCGTCTACACATGTAAGTATTAAATATTAAATGTGTTTCGATTTCAACAACATTTATAAATTATTCGCTGTCTATTTACCCTACACATGTAAGTATAAATATTAAATTAGAAAAGAATCCTTTTGCAATTAGGTATTGTTTTTTTTTTTTTTTTTGGGCACTTTTCAAACTTGTCGGGTGACTTATTTAATCATCTTGAAAGCAATGGGAACTAATCTGTATAGTGATGGTTTTTAACTATAAATAAGACCGTGGCTTAATATCTGTTGAATAATGCTATACTCAGGATTTCCGACGTTGGGCTGGCCTGCCAAAGAATAATTGATAATTTCCATTTAGGAAGGATAAGTAAAATATTGTTCTTCATAAATATTATATTGATATTAATATGAATTTTTTTTGTCCTTTTTTAATATTAAGATGTGAGGTTTTGGGTTATAGTTTATTTGGAGAATAGTAGAGGAAGATTAAGCTTATCCAACAATAACTTATAACCTATCACCTCAAAATTAAAGGAAATACTCTTTATTTTGTCGTATTGATTGAAGCTAGTATTTTTTATTGAAATCATCGCTATGACTAGGTATTTCATGTATAAGAAGAAGTTTTACAACATGTAAGCCAAGGGTTTCACTATTTCTATTTCTAGCAAAAACCTCTACCTCCACCTCCAGCGAGAATGGCATAAGGATGTCTAGTCATGCTAAACTATTGAGGGCTAATAGAGGAATCATCTTAAAAAATTAAGATAATATTAATATTAAAATAAAATTTTATCTATTTAATATAAAGACTTTTAATATAATAAATAGAAATAAAATATATATTAAATAATTAAAATTAAATTTCAAACAATATCTTTTTAATAAAAATAAAATTTAATATTATAGATCAATTCTATATCTCTATACTTTAAAAAATCTAATATTTTATTAATAAAAAATACTTTTAAATATATAAATAGAAATAAAATATATATTTAAATAATTAAATTAAATTTTAAATAATATCTTTTTAATAAAAATTTAAATTTTAAATGGTATGGATCAATTCTATCTTTGATTTTTGAAAATTATCTTTTTAATAAAATCAAATTTAAAATTTATCTAATAATATAAAAGTCTTTTAAATATATAATTCCGAAATAAAAATATATATTAAATAATTAAAATTTAGATCAGTATGTTTGTCATTCCATAATGTTCGAAAGCAAAAAAGCC
This sequence comes from Pinus taeda, assembly GCA_000404065.3. NCBI lineage: Eukaryota > Viridiplantae > Streptophyta > Pinopsida > Pinales > Pinaceae > Pinus > Pinus taeda. The sequence continues at coordinate 26,572 of APFE031721851.1, forward strand.
TATGGAAAACACATCAAAATATTATATGCTAATTACATTAACTATTAGTTAATCGTATAAAAATCAATATCAAAAAATGGTTGCTCACATACTAGTGAACTCTAGAGCCATAGGTCTCATGCTCCCTTAATCAACTCTTCTCGTTGGTTTTCCGTTGAGCCATAATGACACAGGTGGGCACTAAATACAGAAGACCAGCAAGCACAGGTCAAAATGGAGAATGGACTTGGCAAATGAGAGAAACAAAAAAACGAAATTTAAGCAACCCTTACATGTTACAAAGTGATTTGTATTGTGTATCCTATTAATAATATCGAGAAGCTATACCCAATCATTATATGATAATGATGGCTAGTGTACTTAGTGTGCATGCAAATATAGAAATGTAATCACGATGTGGTGCATTGCCACCTATGATTTCTAATGAAACTTGGAGCCGGTAAAAGGAGGTGTTCAAAATTCCAATTTTAATTTGATGTCCATTTGAATAATAAACTGAAAATGATGATTGTGAAAATAATGATCTTATTCGACATCTAAACCATTAGAAATCTACATTCCATAACTACATAGTAAAATTAATAATCTTACTCCACATCTAAACCATTACAAATCATAGTAAAATTAATAATCTTACTCCACATCTAAACCATTACAAATCTACATTCCTTAACTGCATTCAATATTTAGTTATTTACAAAATCTTTTGAGAATTACACAAACAAATATGACTGCAATTATGAAAACTCAATTAATATTTTAAAATAATTTGTTAGGTAATGGATTAATTAAAAAGTTAAATGAATTAATCTATAATAATAATAATGGTGTTGTTTAAATGTTTTTGGAGTTTTTTTTTATTGAATTTGATGTTTTTTAATTAAATTTTGATTAGTGTGGTTTAAATTAGGTTTTTGATTTTATATATATAGATTTAATATTTTGAAAAAGAATTTAGGGCATTTGGAGGAGTTGATAACTCAAATTTGTAATTTCATGAAATTTTTTTCCAAAACATTTAAAGATAGATTGAGACTATAAGAATGTTATTTAGCTTATTTTTAAAATAATTTATATTTAGGTGTCTTAAATCAGAAAATACAATTTATTGAGAAATTGTAATTTCTTGTTTTTTAAAATACATTTTTGAATGTTCAAACAAATTCAATACAAATGAAAACAGATTTCACTCAAACTAATCTTTAAACTAAAACTTATAATTTTTAAAAATCTATACCAGACAAAATTGATTTTAATGATAAAAAAACATCTCATCAACAAAAATAACTACTAATTTATATTTATATTATTTAACACTATATATTATTTAAATTTGCCATATATCTTATTCAGATTTATGTAATACTGATGTACGGAAAGGGAGGAATAATACACGGATCTCAAATTATGTAGATGTAAACCGATATCCTGAGATCCGCCTGATTATAGTAAAGTGATGTAGATGTATTCCTTCGAGATCTCTACAATGATTCCACGAAATTCAAATAACCCCCCAATACTTCACGTAATCGTAAATATTACAAAATTGATTGAAATTGTAAAAATGACAAAAAGATGGTAGCAGAAGAACATCTTCTGAAGAAAACTCACATAAGAAAATTGCATTACCACAGAATAAAGCGATATTTCAACGGATTTTGACTAACAAAGCAGGCGCTGTAAGTCGCGGATTCAATGATACGGATATCAGACCTTAACCATAATCTTTAATAAATAAACTTCCATTATTTAAGTATTAAAGTGTTCGCCATTATCTAAATTTTCTTCCTAGATATTTAAGCCTTGTTCTCAATCTTTACTAAAAGTTCTTCCGAAAATCCTGTATTTTGTAATCAAACTGTCAGAATGCCAAATAGCAGCGAGAAAGTAGAAATTCTAAACTTTCGAAGTTCGAAGCAGAAAAGAACACATATACAGCTGCAAGCCTAAAGCCTTAGTGACTCCTTGGGAAAAAGCATCAGCTGAACACAAAATGCCAGTGATTTTGAATGAGATTTTGTGCAAGCTTCCAAATATCTATTTCGACAAAAGCCGAATTCTCCTGGAGTTCGCTGCCATGGCCATATCCTGCCACGTATGCACGAAATTGAACCAAAATGAAATAAGATTGTGCAAAACGAGTAGAAAATGTACCTTATTTCGAATTTTGGGCGGAACAAGAGCTGCCATGGTCCTCTAAACGCCAAGGAAAAAAGCACGCCAAGTCAAAATCTAGCCAAATTACAAATACTATTCAAAATTTGGAGACATTGTGGCAATCGGTGTACAAAATTTGGTGTAGCAATACATGCTTCGAGGTGTATATTGTTCGCCATTATCTGTGAGGGCATAAGTAAAGACGGACCTACAACAAATGTCATTCTCCAAATTGGACGGTGCATATCGTCTTAACGTTCTCTCGCTGGTCTCCACCGTCTGATTGCTGACTATGCGAGTTCTAAAATGCGTGGCAAACACGTTCAGGGAAATAAAGCTATTCGGTAACGGCAACGCTACGTCATCAAAAACTCTACGCATTTGAGCCACGTCATTCAGTCCTGTTTTTTAAAGAATCGACCATGGAAAAGGAACACTTGCCACGTAAGCAAAATGAACTAAATACTGTAACTTTTCAAACGTTTGATTTTAAATTTATTTATGAAGTTTTGGCATGGACAAATTACTGTAAATTTACTTATGAGATTGACTTGCACTGACACTTGTTCATCTAACGAATACATCTTTTAAATCGATATTTTTTGTTTTTTTATTTTATTTTTAAATAAAATAGTAAGTTAATTAAAAATAATATTGTTTCAGCAATTTTATTATTTATTTATTATTATTCATTTCAAAATATATTGGTTTGTCAAATTTTATTTTTTAAGTTTTCACAAATAAAAATAAATTAATTTAAATTACTATAATTAATATTAATGAATGATCGCACATTACTTCCAAACAAAAGGAATCTACATCACCTAATTGCATTCGATGTCTATGACAGATTTAAAAATTGGGGACAAAAAATTACGAGGACTTCGAACGCTACATCCAACCAAAAAAAGGACGCATGGAAGTGCACAAAATTAATGCAAAAGTAGGGAAAAAGATGAGACTGATTTCCCAGAAGAAAAACAAATGTCGAAAAGAGCTCTGAATCTCCTGCAAAACAAGGAAATTCGATCATGGAATGAAATTGAAGTACTGTTTAATTTTTACCGAAACTTGTTTTAAAAATGCAGATATGTCCTCAAGAACTCCAGGTAATCGTTGCCTAAGCCGTATCGTCAGGCATCAGACGCCCAAGGCAGGAAGTAAACTACAACGAATCACCGCATAAAATGGTAAATATTCTGAATTTAATTGAAATTTGAAATTAAAGGTCTGTAACAACATTATGGCGGCAAAAAACGATCTTCCGGGCACAAGTAAAAAAAAAAACTACATTCCTACCAAATGAAGCGATCCTGGCGGTTGAAAACCTTGTCTTTTTTCTTTCCAGTCCAAAGAAATCCACGAATTAGTTAGTTTGACCAGGCTTTATAAAACTAAAGTCGCAAGGTTTAGGTCGAAATCTAGAAGATCTTGGGGAATTCTTTACGGTACTGATACAGAATTTCAGACTTTTACCACAATGTTTAATAAATAAATTTGTACTTCAACAATTTTGTGTAAGCTTTAACGTTTTCGTCAGTTTTCCATGACATTTAACAAATCCACTGCCAGTTAAGCGTTTTTGTCCACAATCTTTGCCAAAACTACTTCAGAAAATCCAGTAATCTTCTCCAACTGTTCAAGGGACCATGGCAAGAGTCGAATCGCAACGAGAAAGTAGAATTTCTATAACTTTCAAAGTTTGAAGGCAGATGGAAGATAGTTAGAAGACCCCCGCCTAGCGAATGGCTCAGGAAAAGCTCCAGACGAACACAAAACGCCTGTGAAATTTAACGGTATTTGCCCATGCTTTACTAAATATCTGTCTAGGGGAACGCCTTAGCCTCCTGATTTGACCGCCACAGGCAAACTGCTGACGAACGCACAAAATTGAACCAAAATGCAAAAAGATTGTGCAAAACGAGAAGAAAAATATAGCTTACGCCGAATTTCAAGTGCAAAAAGAGCCACGATGTTGCTCTGAACGCGGGGGAAAAGGCCACACGGGGTCAAAATCTCACCATAATTCCAAAAACGGCGTCAAAATTTTGGAAAAGTTGCAGCAATCTGTCTCCGAATCAGCAAATTACATGATTAAAGGATCCCGAAGAAAACCATGGCCAGAAAACCATGGCTAGAACCGAGTTCATCCTCCGCATTCGACGACCAAGATCATCTGAACCGTTACCCGTCGTTCTCTTCCGTACGGTTGCCAACTGTTTCAGGACAAAATTCTTGCTTGGCGGACACGTGGAAAGAAGGCTATGTGGTCCGACAGAGGAATGGACACGCTGGCGGAGTCGACCTCAGCGGAACCACTATTCATCGCTTTGAATTTACGCATGCGCTTAATGTCCTGTGCCTTGAGGAAAATCTGACGGGTCGGAAACAATACTCGGCAGCGAAAATGGATCGTAGCCGTTAGATGCCTTAAAGTAACTGACGAAGGTGTCACTGTACATAAATCGGTGTAAATCGTTCGTTAATGAGGCGGATAATTAAAACAAATATCATTTTATTCTAATTGAAAAGAATCAACGCTCAGTATGGAAAGATTTTAAAAATCAGACGGTCTAGATTTCTTTCGAGATCATCTTCGAATATACGAGCAATGATAGAGCAATGATAAATCATTATTTCGGAGACCGGTAGAAAGCTGGGTGACTCCGGTTTTCGGTGGAATAAATAAATTACATTAAAAAAAAATTATATTGGTATCAATTGAACACGTGTAACTTAAACAACCGTTTGATACAATCATTAGTGAAAGTTGAGGCAAATGAAAAAAGCAGCAACCGGGGAAGAGGCTCTAACGGAAAGAATTTCGATTTCAAGTTTTAATCATGTCTTCACAAGCGTCCAAGAGAAACTGAACTGAAATAATTTATTTTTAAGCGTCCAAGAGAAACTGAACTGAAATAATTTATTTTTAGCCCTGTTTTTACGAAAGTTGCAGGGTTCCCGAGATTTATTTATTATTTAGCTGTGTCTGTGTTTCAATTTCAACAACATTTAGAAAGTATTCGCTGTCTATTTACTCGTCCGTATTTACTTTACACATGTAAGTATTAAATATTAAATTAGAAACGAATCTTTGCACTTTTCAAACTTGTCGGGTAACTTATTTAATCATCCTGAAAGCAATGGGAACAAATCTGTATGTTGATGGTTTTAAACTACAAATAAGACTCCGGCTTAATATCTGTTGAATAATGCAATACTCAGGATTTCCGACGTTGGCCTGGCGCGCAAAGAATAATTGATAAATTCCCAGTTAGGCAGGAAAATTTTAAAAGGTTTTTAGGTTTTTGGATGGGTAAAATATTATTTTTCATATATTGATATTAATATGAAAATTTTGCCCGTTTTTATATAGACGTGAGGTTTTGGGTTACAATTTATCTGGAGAATAGTTAAGCTGATCCAAAAATAACGAATAATTAAGATTAAAGGAAATACTCCCTACTTTATCTTATTGATTGAAGCTAGTATTTCTTCCTTGAAGGTATGGCTATGACTAGGTATCTCATGTATAAGAAGAAGTTTTACAACATGGAAGCTAAAAGGTTCACTATTTCTAGCTCTAGCCAAAACCCCTACCTCCACCTCAAGCGAAGATGGCATAAGGATGTCTAGTCAGGTTAAACTATTGGGGGCTAAAGGAGGAGATCATCTTGAAGAATTAGGATAATATTAAAAGTATTATCACTTCCAATTTAAGGATAAATTATGGGAAGATGGAGAGTTAGAAGAAAAAAGAAAGTTTGGGTATTATAAGGAGATGATCAACCCGAATCTAGAAAACTATAATTATATTTCCGTCTTGACCAGTGCTAAGAAAAAATGAACATTGTTAAGATAATAACTAATTCTCATGAACTTCAAAGTGAAACCGGAGTTGGCCTTGATTGCTGAGCTTACTCACATCCATTCTAATATTCAAAATTGTGATCTAGGAACACTTCTCTCCCTTCTTTTTGACCATAAAAATAAAATGTCAAAGAATCTTAAGTAATCTCTTACTTTCTTATGGTCCGCTAGACCATATTTGTCATGCCCCTACCTTGGTGGTACTCTTCCAACCGCACGAAGGGGGGTGCGGCACCACCACCCGTTTTCTTTTTAATAATACTCACAAGTGCGGACTACGCCTACTTTCATACTTAATTTATTTTTCAACTTTCCAAGTATTATCTTTTCTTTAGCACAACAGAAACATTCATACAACATTCATCATCATTATCATATTAACATAAGTGCATAGAAGATAATAAATAGGAGGGGCAACTCCCTGCAATATGAGTCTACCCAATAATAATGACAATATCAAATTTTTACATAAACTTAGAACCAGGGAGGAACCCCAGGTTCCAACTCACAAAATGTGCAAATTTACAACCTCGACCTACGCCTCCATGCAACCTTGCCTTTCACCGGGCAGAGGTGCCCATGGGCCACCTCCACCGTTTCACCGTTCAAACTTCATTTCACCGTCATTCAGCCAGCGCCCGTCGTTCGGTTGTGTTCGTGCAGCGCTACCCGATCGTGTCGCCCACCTGACACACACTCCACTGTTTTCCCGCACCGTGCCACCCAACACCGCGCTCAACCTCCAACTCGTCTTGTTGCCCCAGGGGCTTCCACCCATTCATCGACTTGTCGTGCCCACCACCGTGTCACCCGACTCGCGAATCGCCCAACTCGCGGGTCGTCCAACTCGTGGGTCGCCCAACTCGTGGGTCTCCTAGCTTATCCCTCGGACGCGCCCACCACTTGCCGATACATTTTGCCAAATCCGACTCACGGTTACCCAACTCTTCGTGCCAACCACCCTCACTCGTGGTTTCCCGTTCAACCACCCCGAGTGCTCTCCACCCGAACTCACCTAGCTCACCAAGTTGCCATGTGCACCCGCCTGCGGTTTAACCCTTCACACTTCGTGTGCGCCCGTCATGCGATCAACCTGCGACCCGACCTGTGGTCTCGCTTATCTGCCTGGCCTGCGGACTCGCCTAGTACTCGACCTGTGGTCTTAACTCGTCAGCTCACCCTGCGGCCTTGCTGCCTTCGACTTCACCAAAATGTCTTCGACCTTCCTCGGCTCCGTGCTTCGGCCCAATGCTCCGCCTGCACTTTGCCCTTCGTTTAGACTCCTCAAGCTTGGCTCGCACCTCTTTCTCGCTTGAACACTTGAAGATTTTTGTTGATGTTTTTCTCCACCATCCGACCGTTTGTTTATATGGTGTTTCACCATTCGGTTGGGACTCTGACTTACCAAGCCGACCCACCTTTTGTTTAATTTGCCAACTCCTTCGGCCTATGGTGTGGGAGCCCATGTGAGGGACCGCCCTTCCATATAAACTTGCCACCCGCCCAACACTTAGCCATTTTTGCAATCGACTTTCATGTCGTCGTTTCCTTGGCTCGTTCGGTCAGCTCGTCACATCATGTGGGCACGCCCTTAGCTCGCCAGTTGAACCACCCCCAACTTGTCTCGCCTTTGTGCGCCCACGCCAACTCGTCGATTGGAGTGCCCAACTCACCACATCGCAACAATGACTCGTATGCCTTACAATATTGGTCCTAATAGATGTTAATCATCATCATATAACAAATTTCAAAATATATTTTATTTAAAAATCGTTATTCTTATTTACAAATTTCCAAATATATTTTATTCTAAAATCATTATTCTTATTTATTACATTAAGGTATTTTTAAATTCTAATTAAAATTTAAAACAAATTTTTAAATTAAAATTAATTGTATGGATGAATTTTTATTTTCTCTAAATTTTAAAAAAACACTTTTTTTATTAAAACAAATTTAAATTCTACTATTAATATAAATATTAATATAAGACCTTAAATATATAAATCGAAATAAAATATGTATTTAAAATAATTAAAATTTAGATAAATATGTTTGTAATTCCATAATGTTTGAAAACAAGAAAGCCTAGGGAAAACACTCGCAAAATATTATATGCTAATTACAATAACTATTATTTGATGGTATAAAAATCAATATCAAAAAAATACTTGCTCACATACTAGTGAACTCTAGAGCCATAGGTCCCATGCCCCCTTAACTCCTCTCGTTGGTTTTCTGTTGAGCCATAATGACACATAATGACACATGTGGGCACTAAATACAAAGGACCAACAATCAACCATCACAGATCAAAATGGGGAATGTACTTGGCAAACGAAAATAAACAAAAGACGAAATTTAAGCAACCCTTGCATGTTACATAGTGATTTATATTGTGTATCTTATTATTATTAATATCAAGAATCTATACCCAATCATCATATGATAAGAGTGGCTAGTGTACTTATTGTGCATGCAAATATAGAAATGCAATCACGATTGTGGTGCATTGCCACTTATGATTCCAATCATGTAAGTTTGTTTTTGTTTTAGAGATATTTATTTTTTTATATATTTAAAAAATATTAATATTATTAAATATAAATAAAATAAATATTTAATATTTTTTTATTGGTATGTTAGTTTGAGTAGTGGTGATTTAAGGGTATCTAGGTTTTCAAAAGCAACTGGAAATATTATTTTGTTTAAACAATATTATTATTTTCTCTAAACAATATTAGCCTTTAGCTTGATTGTATTTTTGTTCATAAAAATTCAAATAAATAACATTTTCACCACAAGATGTCTTAACACTTTTTCACCACATCATATCTTTAACATAACACCTTATCATGGTCTATACTATATTTTCTAAACTTTATTCATTAAATTTTTATCAAAAATTTACAATTAAATAAATTATTAACCTTTAAAATTTTCAAAATATTAAACAATTATTTTTAATTAAAAATTATAATTTAATTTTTATTTTTATTAAAAATATACTCTTGATATCCATTTTAATAATAACCTTTGATATCCATTTTAATAATAACCTAAAAATGATATTGATGGGATTGATTATACCTGGAGGAACGATGGAGGTTGGGAGAGGAGGGTTTAGATGATGGCAGGGTAGACGAAGGCGCGGTCGACCAGGCCGAGGGCTTAGTCCCTGGTAGGCAGGGTTAAGGAGAATGATGACGGAGGAATGTAATACGACCTAGGGCAACGTGGATGCTTGCGAGGCGTTTGACAAAGGAAAGATGTGACAGAGACAACTGGGGGATTTTCAATAGGTTTTTTTGATCCGGATTTAAACAGGAACGCAATAGATTACAGAGATAACCATAAATACAGAGAGGCGATAACCATAAATAAAGAGTTGCAGCGGAAATAATACTTCATTTCATTAATGGAAAATACTGAAATATGCTTACAACCAGAAATGGAAATAACCCAGCTAGGGCGATGGTAGCTTATCTCTGAGGAGAGATGTGCGCCTACATGCCTCTGAACTGTTCCGAACTTGTGTTACAATGAGGCTCGAAGGCCTATTTATTATTGAGAAACAATGGAAAACCCTTCACATTCCAAAACCGACCCTTAGAAGATG
>APFE031721851.1:45580-67366 GCA_000404065.3 Pinus taeda
ATCAGAAAGCTCATTCATGACCATGTTCTTGAAGTGCAATATTGTTCAACAGATGATCAAGTTGCAGACATCTTTACAAAGGCTCTCACAGAGGTGAAGTTTACTAAACTTCGATTTATGTTGGAGTTCAGGAAGTTGTCACTAAGGGGGGATAGGCTCTAGTGCCTCCTTCCTTCTCCTATTGTGTCATATTTGTAAATCCTTCAATCCTATCCCAAGTTGTTCTTAAGGGGGGATGTTAGGATATTCCGACAATAGGAAATAGTTAAGTTCAACTTGGTCTAGTATAGAGTTAGGTATAGAGTTAGGTAAAGTGTGTTTCTTTACCGTTGTACATTTTGTAACTTACAATCCGGCGGTCACGATATGTAGTGATCCGACGGTTCATTCTCTCCTCGGTATTACCGACACTTGATCCGTGGCTTGACACCCGATTGGTCCATGAATTCTATTTAAAGCGCATGGAGGGTCATTTGTAGGTTCACCGTGCATGAGAGAAGCTTATGTAAATTTTCATTCTTTTATTAATAATTGCCTGTAGTAGCCACGTTGGCTCAGGCCGTGGACTATTTCCCTCTTTGAGGGTTTTAACCACGTCAAAAATACTGGTGTATTGATCTGTGATTTGTTTGTGAGCGGTGTCCTTTGGTGTTCTGTCCGAGGAAATTACCCTTTAAATTCCTACAAGAATAAGGGTTATTCCAGGCGAAGGAAACGAAAACTAGTGCGCTGGCACCATAACCGGAAGACCTGAGTTGCTACAGTTTGCGTTGAAAGGAACAAGCCGTTTGCAGTTTTTAGGGTTTGCATGCAAGGTTTTAACCATGGTTAACTAGAGGGAGGTTGTTGATCTAGAACCAGCGCCGGAGGATATATTATCTGTGTGGGGGAAGGATCTAACTGCGCAAAATGTAGAATAGTATTTCCGGACCATAGGCAACCATGGATACGAGAAACAATCTGCGGGAGAAATAGGCGTTAACAGTTTCTCCAAAGGTTCACTGGATGGGCGTCTAGATCTGGCCGGTCAAAACAATCTCGGCGCAAAGGGACCTCAGGAGGTGAGTTTTCAGAATGAGCTCCATCAATTCGTAACTCCCCACTCGATTCATGGTAGTAAAGGGAAGACCTCTGCACCGGGTTCCCTCTTATCAGGAGGTCTTGAAGACATTGTTAATTTCGGGTCGATTCGAGGGTTTCGAACCAGTGCTGAGAATGAACGAGGACCGGCAGTCATCAGAACCGTTTCTGCCAAAAATTTGGTAAGCCTAATCAGGCTGTAGCTCTGGTTGATTCTAAATCAGGAGGATTTTTGGAACCGAGATCTAATCTCAGCGGTTCAGGTTATGAGAGGCAGGAAGTGGTGCTTGATACCACAGCAGTGATAGGGAAAGATTCAGGCAGCAAAGTAATTCCATACAATAGCAACTAGACAAACTCCACATCAAAAAAAGAAGTGCAGGAGCAGCAAGAAGGAATAATCAAGAATGTCGTGAGTACCCAAACCAGGAGGAGGGTTTTGAGGTAAATAAGACAGGGGAAAAAAGGAAAACCGAAACCCATCAAGAAGAAGGACTTCGAAGCCAATTTAGTGCTAGGAATGGACGTGCAGGTGGATGAGGCCCTAGAAGTGGTTGAATGTACCCTAGTTGGAAGGGCGAGGGGTAAGAAACACACAACCCAATTTATTAAAACCCGTGGAAAGCAGAAATGGCAGACGGACCTAGTAAAAAACTTCAAGGTCTCGGCCTTAGAAAAGGGTTAGTTCATGGTGAGATTCGAGAACAAAGAAGCGGCGGATTGGGTAATGGAGAGGAATTGGGCATTCAGAAATTTCCCAATTTTATTCAAAAGATGGAGTCCAATGTTTGATGCATTGCATGAAAGAACAAATGTCTTTCCAGTTTGGGTTCGCGCTCCAGGACTTCCCTCTTTTCTCTGGGTGGAATCGGTGTTCAAGTCTATTGGGAATATGTTAGGCACTTATCTGGAGGCAGACATGTCTTTCCTTCAAACCCATAACAAAGTGATGGCCCGGATACTGGTTAATATAAACCCTAGAGGTGGTCTTGCAGAGATAATTAACATTCAGTACAGAGAATATGTGTTCGAGCAGCCCCTAGACTATGGACATCTTCCTTTCAGATGTCATAAATGTCACGTCTATGGACATCTAGCAAGATATTGCCCCCTGGGGAAACGTCGAAGAAGGAATAAAAAAAAAATTGAAGCGGAGGGCATGGAAGCATATCAGAATCAGTCTTTGGAGGAAGTGGAGATAAAAGAGAATCAGGAGGTGGAGGCTATGGAGGTGGAAAAACATCAGGGGGAGAAGCAACTAGATCAGGCCTCAATCATCCCTCCAGACAGGGAAGAAACGACCGGAACAGGGCTCGGCAATGGAAGTTCGATTCAGGAGCCAATCAAAGGACCATCAGCTTCCACAAGTACCACCCCTATTGAAGACATTACGGGTATAAAACTAGACTCAAGTAACCCATCTTTATCTCTTTCTGAAACTAAAGATGATTGCTTGATTACTAGTACGCATAATAAAAAGCGCATGCTTGATGATCAAATTCATGTTGAAAACCTCACGGCTGTTATCCCTTCCCTAGATTTGAACCGTGAAGACGATCCAAATGAGGAAGCTAAACCACATTCTGCCTCTCTTACATGTCACTATAACCTTCGGCCTTTAGATAAAAAACCTGTGCTTTTAGGATCGATTGGCGGAATTGGTCGAACATCCTCTCAAAAAAAAAAGTGAGGGGCAGGAAATCCTATTTATCTAAAGCACATGTTAGAGAAAAATTTGATGTGGCAGACAGGAAACAGATGTCAATCCATTGGGATCTTATAGTAGTGAATCCCCAAGAGAATGTAATTAAATGATTTTGTTATCCTGGAACTGCAGAGGTTTAGCCAGTAAAATTAGAAAACTGGCCTTAAAGGAATTGGTCATGAGTTCGAAACCAGGTTTTATACTACTACATGAGACCCTAGGTAAAAGTATAGAAGTAGAAACAGCTCTAATGTCTCTGCTCCCGGGCTAGCTTTTCACAGCAATGGATTCAGTCAACCACTCGGGAGGATTGGCTATTGGATACAGAGAAGGAAGAGTGAGAATTATAAACCAGTGGGGCTTGGATCATGTAATGGGAATGGAGATTCAATCTCCAGAATTTGGCTTTCCCTTTACGATCCTAAACATTTATGGGCCCTACCAGGGGAGGATGAACTACTGGAACGATCTTCTGTCAAAATCTATAATGGGAAGCCACAATATGGTTTTGGGTGGAGACTTAAATTTCTTAATAGGAAGCACCGAGGCCTGGGGACCTGCGGAAAGAGAGGACCCTCTAGTAGACTTTTTTTTGAACGCCATAAATTCCCATAATCTGATAGACGTTAATCTTATCAAGCTGAAACCAACTTGGAGGAATAGAAGAGTGGGAAAAGCCAAAATTGCTAAGAGACTGGATCGTTTTCTCTTAAGTGAAGATCTAACTACCAATATTCCTATGTTTCGACAATGGGTGGGAGAGGGAGGGAATTCGGATCATTTCCCAATCTTTCTAGAGCTATCCAAACCTCCTAGGAAACCAACAGCGCCTTTCAAGTTTAATGCATCATGGTTGCAAGAGGAATCCTACAAAAAGCTGCTTAGTGAAACCTGGAATCACCCAGATGGAAGTTCCCATGAAGGGAAAGGATTCTAGTTCATGGAAAACTTAAAAACGCTAAAGAAAGAAACTATCGAATGGGCAAATTCTAGGAGGCAAAGACAAAACGAGGAATTAACCCAAATCAGTGAAGAGCTTCGGAGGATGGAATGTACGGAGGCAGATGGCTACAAATCGCAGGAGTCAAAAGAGAAAATCTTACTGCTTGGAAAACATAGGGATCAAATTCTATTGGCAAGAGAGGAGGAATGGAGGTTGAAGAGTAGGGCAATATGGCTGAAAGCTGGGGATGAAAACACGAAATTCTTTCATAACTATGCAAAAGGGAGGAAAAATTCAAATACAATTTGGAAATTAAAGAATGAGGAGGGCAGAGAGGCAAACACCTTTGAGGAACACTCGTTTATGGGGAGAAATCACTTTCAAAATCTGTTTGCAGATCAAGGAGAGATCACAATGGCAGAAGTAATCAGGACTGCCCAATGCTTCCCTAGGTATGTATAGGAGGAAGAAGCAGAGAGTTTAATGAACGAAGTTTCAAAGGAGGAAGTTGAAAGTGTTATCAAATCAATCGCAAAAGACAAGAGTCCAGGCCCGGATGGGTGGACCATATAACTCTTTCAATATTTCTTTGATCAGATTGGGACAGAATTAACAGAGGTAGTGGAAGAGTCTAGGAAAAAAGGAGAGGTATATAGTCCATTCAATGCAACTTTCATAGCACTTATACCAAAGAAGGAAACTCCAGATACTTTTGAAGATTTCAGGCATATCTCCCTCTGTAATTGTATATACAAAATCATTGCTAAAGTGATTGCAGTTAGAATAAAACCAATCCTTTCAAGATGTATCACTAATGAGCAGTTCGATTTTTTGGATGGTCGTCAGATTCACGAAGCTATAGGAGTGGCACAGGAAACTATTCACAGTGTCAAGCAGATGAAGAGGAAGGGAGCAATGATTAAAATTGACTTGTCGAAAGCTTATGATAGAATAAATTGTGTTTATATAAGGATGCTCCTCACCCATTTAGGATTTAAATATGATTTTATCAGGTGGATAATGGGATGCATCTCTAGTGTCAGCTTCGCAATCCTAATAAATGGTGCAACATCGTTTTTTTTCAAAGGTTTCAGGGGATTAAGACAAGGTTTCTCCCTGTCATCCCTTCTCTTCCTTCTAGTGGTAGAAGGTCTGAGTCAGTTGATTCGCTTGGCCAAAAGGGAGGGAACAACAAAAGGATTGGAAGTAGCAGTCAACATCTTCATATCACATCTCTTGTTTGTAGATGACATCTTACTGTTCACCAGTGGAAACCTGATTGAAGTTAAGGAATTAAAAAACATTCTTGACTTATTCATGAAAGTGTCTGGAATGCAAATAAATTACAGGAAGTCCCAGATAATCACGGAAGGATTAGATAGGCTTGAGAAAAACCGTATCACCTCAATTCTTCCCCTTGATGTGCTCAACATGGAGAATCCTTTCAAATATTTAGGCTTTTGGTTGAAGCCTAACGCATATAGGAAACAAGACTAGAACTGGCTAGTTGCTAAAATTGAAGCCAGAATCTCACACTGGAGCTTCAAATGGCTATCACGAACAGGAAGAGTAACCTTAATCAAATCGGTGTTACTAGCCATGCCAGTCTATTGGGCTGCATTAACATGTGTCCCAAAAGGGATTCTAGAAAAAATAAAAAGAATCTGCAGTAGATTTCTCTGGGTAGGCTCAAAGGAGGACTCTGTTCTTCCATGGGTAGCCTGGGAAAAAGTGGCAAGACCTAAAGAATGGGGAGGATGGGGGATAAAAAATCTCACTGACTTCAGCATCTCTCTGGCAGCAAAATCAGGTTGGAGAATAATCAAAATGGAAAATCTATGGACAAAAGTGGTGAAAAGGAAATACATAGACCCTACTCCTTTAGAAGAATGGACCAGGAACCCAATCAAGAAGGAGAAAAATGCTTCGGTGGTGTGGAAAGCTATAGTGGAGGCGTTCAAGGTAATTGAACAAGGTCTGGCCTGGCAGATTAGAAATGGGGAAAATCTGAGGATAGGGAAAGATCCTTGGGTTGGATGCAATGAAAATTTTTCCCTTTCCCCTAGGTTAATTAGACATCTAGAATCAAAAGGCATCTTGTATCTTAGCCAGGTCGAGAAAATTGGATTCTCTTCTATATGGGGGCAAGCTTGGAAATTTGGAGAAGATCTAGGTCTACGGCCAGCCTGGTGGAATGAGTGGAAGGTATACGCCGAAGAGCTAACTCGATCAAATGTAAGGATAAAAGACAGATAGGATCAGCTGGTTTGGGCACATGCAGAAAATGGATCTTATTCCCCAAAATTCGGGTACAAATTCCTAATTTCAAAAAAAGGATGGGGAGATCCGGAATGGTGGGTCAAACTGATATGGAAACTCAAATGCCCAACAAAAGCTAGACTTTTCTTTTGGTGTATTCTAAAAAGGAAAATTCCTACATGGGATATACTTCAAGCCAGGTATAAACAAGGGCCAGGTAGATGTTCTCTATCAAATCAGAATCTGAAAACATAAGACATTTGTTTCTAGCATGCCCATCTATCAAAAAAGTTTGGGCGGAGGTCGGAAAGCTTATTGATAAACAGGTTGATTGGGAGGGGGAAAATTTTCAGTTACACAGTAATTTGTCACCGTTGGTCACCGTCCCTGTTACCCTTGTTTTCGTACATTGGAGGATACATTTCGGGACCTGTGACCAGTGACATAACCTAAAAACACTTGCATTATGTTCCCCTGAGTATGTACTTCATGTTCCCTGAAGACACCTTTTGCAAATTATCCCTGAAAAGTGCCCTTTTTCCATTGGCGCAGGTACACAATGTCTTACCCACGCCAATCACTGAAATCCTCAAAAGGGGGCGCGCCCATTGGCGCTCTGCCCTAGAGCAACACCCGCGCCAACTAAATTTAGTAATGATTTTTGGCCAACGCGCACCCATATGTTTTTTCCTCTCTTATCATGAAGTTCTTTGAGGGAAAAATCCACATGATAGAGGTCGAGAGTCATCATTTATCCATGACAACTATCCTCAGTAGCTTTTCGGGGATAATGCCAATCCACAATGGGCGTCCTGATACATTGTATCTTCCTCCCTTCTCCATCTATAAAAGCCTGTCCTCATGCATTAGACAAGCTAGTTTTGTGAATGCTGGAGTAATGCTAGAGTGATAGTAAGAGTTTTGAAGCATAGGGAGGTTATGCTGCTGAAATCCTGAGAGAGAGAAGGTTTATTACAAGGCATACATAGCTGCTCGCCCAGCTAGAGAATAGGTTCAACGTCAGAACCTTGGTTGTATATTTCTCTGCTTATTACTCATTAATAGACGACTATCATTATGGTTCCACTCATGTGTCTTTATCATGATGATTGAGTTATATCATTTCTGACTGATATATAGTTGCATCTATTGGATTTTATGCTTGTATTTGTGTCGTTCTTTGCATGTGCAGGTATCCGTTCACGAGGATCGTGGGGATTGTGATCAGCCGGAGCAAAGGAACGGGAGCGACGACTCTTCTACAAGTACTAGCGTTGGAATCCGGGAAGGCCCTCATCATCGATCTTTGTTTTGCAATTAGGAACTTGCGTGTTAGCGTTGATTGATTGTTGCTAGACCCATGTTGGGCTAGTGGGATCACCTCTGTCCGCAGAGGGGATTTACCTGTTCAACAAGGAGGTATGGGACAAATGGTGGCACAATTATCCTGAGTGGAAAATGCGAAGTTTACCACCCATCATCTACTGGGGAATCTAGATTGCAAAGAACATGAGTATATTTATGGAAGAGGAAGCCACAACTGAATCAATAGCGATCCAATGCACTTCTATCCTGTCAAATATTCTTGAACCAGAGGAGGAAAGAAATCCTACGCAGATAAGGGAGGAATAGCTCAAAGAAGGAATCCCATGGGCATATTTTGACGGGGCTTCACAGAACAACATAGCAGGAGCAGGGATGATCATCCATTTAAATGAAAACTAGTCTTTAAAAGCTTTAATGGGTTTAGGCACGGGGACAAACAACTTCGCAGAACTCTCAGCCTTAAAACTTCTTCTTTGCTAGCTCATTCACAAGAACATCCTCACGGTTTAGATCTTTGGAGATTCTTTATCTGTCATAAAATGGGTCAATGGTCAAAGTAGATGTCTCAGTTATATGCTCAGACATTTATTAGAAGAAATTCAGTCCTTGAAACTCTCTTTTAATGTGTTTTCAATATGCCATATTTACATGGAGCAAAATGTTGTAGAAGACAACCTTTCTAAGGAAGGTTTACAACAGGTTATGTGCAGTTGGAAAATAGCGGAAGAATCTCATGGACAGATCTGTGTGTTGGATACGCCACCTCACACATAGTGCTTTTCTTTTATCATTACAGTTTCTAAAGACTTTTATGTTATTTTATAAAATGCTTGAAAACATACTTTTACTTCGAGACATAATGGGAACAAAGTTCTCCATAGTTTTTTGAATGATTCTTCTATTTTCGTTTTGCGTTGTTTTCCTCTTAAGAGGAGGCCCAGGAAATAGAAAATTGACATCACTAGATGGATATCATTTTTGGATTGTTTACAGTGACTGTTATGCTGAAAATGTAAACTGTTGTATGTAGTTTTTACGTTTTCAGAAGATACTATAGTCAGTTTTTGAGATGCAGGAAACATTGTCTTTTTTGTAGCAGTTGAGATGCAGGAAACACTGTCTTTTTTGTAGCAGTTGTATGAGATCATCATACAACAAACGGAATGCCTTGGCATATACTTGTAACTTTTTATTATGCTTAATAAAAAGTTCGCTTTTTTCCTTGAAAAAAAAAAAAAATGATGGTAAAATTAATAATCTTACCTGACATCTACACCATTAGAAATCTACATTCGGTAATTGCATTCAATGATTAGTATTTACAAAATGTTTTGAAAATTGCACCAACAAATATGACTGCAATTACGAAAACTCGATTAATATTTTAAGTAATTTGTTAAGTAATGGATTAGGTTAAAAAGTTAGAATGAATAATATATAATAATAATTGTGTTGTTTAAATGTTTTTGGAGTTTTTGAAGTAAGAATATGATGATTTTTTGGTTAAATTTTGATTTGTGTTGTTTAAATTGGGGTTTTGAGTTTATGTATATAGATTTAGTATCTTAAACTTTTTTAGGACACTTAGATCATGGGGAATTCACTACTCAAATTTGTAATTCTAATAATAAATTGAAAAAAACTTCCAAAACATTTAAAGATAAACTAAGACTACAGAAATGTTATTTAGTTTATTTTTAAAATAACTTATATTTAGTTGTAGCCTTACTAATAAACTAAATGTCTTTAAATCAGACCATACAATTTGTTGAAAAATTGTGATTTCTTATTTTCTAAAATACATTTTTGAATGCTGAAATAAATTCAATACAAATGAAAACACTCATACTGTACTCTCAAACTAATATGTGAACTATAACTATGATTTTTAAAAATCTATAACATATTTTGAACATAATTGATTTTAATGGGAAAAAATCATTTCATCAATAAAATAACTATTGATTTATATTTATACTCTCAAACTAATATGTGAACTATAACTATCATTTTTAAAAATCTATAACATATTTTTAAAAATCTATAACATATTTGGAACATAATTAATTTTAATGGAAAAAAATCATTTCATCAATAAAATAACTATTGATTTATATTTATATTATTTAAATTTCCCATATATTTTATTCAAATTTCTGCAATACTGATGTACAGTAAAGGGAGGAATAATACAAGGATCTCAAATTAGGTAAATGTCCTCCTGAGATCCGCCTGATTATAGTAAAGTGATGTAAATATATTCCCTTCGAGATCTCTACTTCCCAGAAATTCAAATAACCCTCCAATACTTCCAGGTAATCGTAAATATTACAAAATTGATTGAAATTGTAAAAATGACAAAACGATGGTAGTAGAAGAACATCTTTTGCTGAAAACTCACATAAGAAAATTACATTACCACATAATAAAGCGATATTTCAACAGATTTTGACTATCAAAGCAGGCGCTGAAAGCCTTATACAGTTTTCTTTGGAGACCTGAGAAAAATCAGAGATTAAAGGTAATTTGAAAAGGGTTTGGAAAAATTGTTTGCGCCATCCCTAAGAAATAAATGTCCATTTAAGGTTTTCGCGAATTCAAGGATACGGATATCAGACCTTAACCATAATCTTTAATAAATAAACTTCCATTATTTAAGTTTTAAAGTGTTCGCCATAATCTAAATTTTCTTCCTAGATATTTAAGTCTTGTTCTCAATCTTTACTAAAAGATCTTCAGAAAATCCTGTATTTTGTAATCAAACTGTCAGAATGATCACAGTAAAAGCCAAAATAGCAGCGAGAAAGTAGAAATTCTAAACTTTGGAAGTTCGAAGCAGAAAAGAACACATATACAGCTGCAAGCCTAAAGGCCTAGTGACTCCTTGAGAAAAAGCATCAGCTGAACACAAAATGCCAGTGAATTTGAAGAACATTTTGCGCAACCTTCCAAATATCTATGTCGACACAAACTGAATCCTCCTGGAGTTCGCTGCCATGGCCATATCCCGCCACGTATGCACGAAATTGAACCAAAATGAAACAAGATTGCGCAAAACTAGTAGAAAATGTACCTTATTTCGAATTTTGGGCGGAACCAGAGCTGCCATGGTCCTCTAAACGCCAAGTCAAAATCTAGCCAAATTACAAATATATTCAAAATTTGAAGACATTGTGGCAATGGGTGTACGAAATATGGTGTAGGAATACATGCTTGGAGGTGTATATTGTTCGCCATTATCCTGTGAGGGCATAAGTAGAGACGGACCTACAACAAATGTCATTCTCCAAATTGGACGGTGCATATCGTCTTAACGTTCTCTCGCTGGTCTCCACCGTCTGATTGCTAGATCTAAAATGCGTGGCAAACACGTTAATGGAAATAAGGCTATTCGGTAACGGCAAGGCTACGTCACCAAAAACTCTACGCATTTGAGCCACGTCATTCAGTCCTGTCTTTTAAAGATCGACTTGCACTAACACTTGTTCATCTATTCGTTTATCTAACGAATACATCTTTTAAATCGTAGGTAATATTGATGATGATTTTTGTTTTGTTTTATTTTATTTTTAAATAAAATAGTAAGTTAATTAAAAATAATATTGTTTCCGCATTTTATTATTTATTTATTATTAAATTTCAATATTTTTTGTTGTCAAATTTATTTTTTAAGTTTTCCATAAATTTACTTTTAGTCAGCGTTATAATAAAATTATAAATAAATAAAAATAAAATAATTTAAATTTATAAAATAATATAATTATATATATAAACTCATTTAGATAATGGTATGTGTTATGTTTTTTATGTAGATATACAAATTTATATTTTGGAAATTGATTTCTTATATTTCAATAGATTTAGTTTGATTTATATTTTCTTTATTTTATATGTTGCTATATATATATATAGATGTATGTACATAGTTATTGGATTTGTTAGTGTGTTTTTTTCGGAATTTTTAGTGGATTTTTAGTCACAATAAATTCAAATTTGATTTATATTTTTTTATTTTTTTGGATGTTGTCATATGTATATGTAGATTCACAGTTATTGGAGTCGTTTTTAACTGCAATTTTTAATCTAACGTGAAAAATTGTGGTGAAATCTTGAATTGTGTTGCTTAAACTAGTTTTTTTCACTCTGTATATGGATTCAATGCCCTAAAAACCCCTTGGAGCACTTTGATTGTGCAAAGTTCACCCATCAAACTTGTGATTTCAATGAATCCTTATAGGATTCTAGACAAATAAGATTGAAAAATAAACTAGAAAACTTTTCAAAAATTCACATTTAAAGACAACTCGAAAGTTATTTGTTTTAGATATTTATATAATTATTTATTTATATATTTTTATGATGATGATGATGATGATGATGATGATTAACATCCACTAAGACCAATGTGGTATATCAACCTTAATAAGGCATTAATTGCGATTGTTTAGAATTTTATTTCTATGATAAAAAGGGAGAGAAAGAAACACTCCAAGATCAATATAGTTCTCTTGACTTAACAAGTCAGGAAGGTTGGATGCTTGTCAAATGTTAGGGAAATGAGAACAGATGTGAGTAAGAGGCACGCAATCTAAGAAAAAATGTTTTTCATCTACAACTCTCGTAGTATCGCAAAGGTTCTAATCTTTGTAATGTTCATTATCTTCTTATACCGGTCAAAACAAAATTAGTTCTAATCTTTGTAATGTTCATTATCTTCGTATACCAGTCAAAAGAGAGAGATAGTTCGGGTTAGCAAGGGTCTGGTTGATCTCATATTTGTAATACCTTAACTTCCTTTGAGACTAATTTCCCAGAAGAAAAACAAATGTTGAAAAGAGCTCTGAATCTCCTGCAAAACAAGGAAATTTGATCATGGAATGAAATTGAAGTACTGTTTAATTTTTATTGAAATTTGTTTTAAAAATGCAGATATGTCCTCAAGAACTCCAGGTAATCGTTGCCTAAGCCATATCATCAAGCATCAGACGCACAAGATAGGAAGTAAACTACAACGAATCACCACATTAAATGGTAAATATTTTGAATTTAATTGAAATTTGAAATCAAAGCTCTATAACAACATTATGGCGGAAAAAAACGATCTTCCGGGCACAAGTCACAAGAAAAATACATTCCGACCACATGAAGGGATCCCGGTGGTTGAAAACCTTGTCTTTTTTCTTTCCAGTCCAAAGAAATCCACGAATTAGTTAGTTTGACCAGGCTTTATAAAACGAAAGTTGCAAGGTTTAGGTCGAAATCTAGAATAGCATCGAAGATCTTGGCAAATTCTGTAGTTATAATAGGTTAATGATCAAGAAAGAAGGTTAATTTAACCAAGAAAGGGAATGCAACTGAACACAACCACACAAGTAAAAAACTCAAGATTTACGTGGTAAAACCCTGACAGGGTGTCAAGGAAACATCCATGGGGCAAGGGATTGGAATCTCTATTCAATCAATAAATGATTCTTCTTACAATAGTTCGGGTATTCATCAATTCTATATATGATCCGCCTCAGTTACATAACTACTGATTCGGTATGAAACTAACTTGTCAATAACTAATACAATTTACCCAAATTTACATTAATTAGTTGTCAATTACCAAAAAACTCCACCTTTACAACAATTTTCCCAATCCCTTGCCCATGCCCATTCATCATCTCTACTGCAAGCTAAGAGAAGCTAAACACCATCACAGCTTCTCTACTGTAACTGTCTTTGTGAATATGTCTGCACAATTCTCCTGTGTATGGACCTTTTGAAGAGCTACTTTTTTGCCATCGATCACATGTCTCAGAAAATGATACCTTACATTAATGTGCTTGGTTCTGCTGTGATAAGTAGGATTTGTAGCCAAGTGAATAACACTTTGACTGTCACAAACTACATTCACTTTCTCATGTGTCCTTCCAATCTCATCAAGTAGACCCTTTAACCAGATTGCTTCTTTACTGACATTTGAAGTAACTATATATTCTACTTCGGTACTGGACAATGCAACTATTTCTTGAAGCTTTGACATCCAACTAATTGCCCCACCTGCAAGAGTAAAGACATAACCTGTAGTAGATCTTCTTTTGTCCAAACCACATGCATAATCAACATCTACATATCCGTAGACTGATCCTTCTCTACCATTAAAGATGATGCAATGGTCACTTGTGCCTCTTAGATATTGAAGCACCCATTTCACTACTTGCCAATGTTCTTCACCTGGATTTTCCATGAACCTGCTAACAACCCAAACTGCATGTGAAATGTCAGGTCTTGTAGATACCATTGCATACATTAAGTTTCCTACAACATTTTCCTATAGTACTAGTCTCGCCTTATTAGTTCCAACACAGTACGAATAGAAACAAGTTTTACAACTGGTGAAAAAATATCATGAAAGTCGATACCTTCAACTTGAGAATACCCTTTTTACTACTCGTCTCGCCTTATACCTTTCAATACTTCCATCAACTTTTCGTTTCAGTTTGAAGACCCATTTGCATCCAATAACACCTTCTCCCTTCATGTTGTTCTACAAGATCCCAGGTATTGTTCTTGGCTAAGGAATCCATTTCTTCTTCCATAGCTGTTTTCCATTTTTCGCTATATGTATCATCTACTGCTTCCTAATAACAAGAAGGTTCCCCATCTTCAGTAATTAAAGCAAAAGATGAAGCAAAATCTTCATACCTTTTGGGAGTTTTTCTTTCTCTTGTAGACCTTCTTAGAGTGACTGGTTGTTGAACTAGTTTAGAAACTTCAACAACTTCCTTTGTATCTTCAATACCTTTTTCTCCAGAAGTCTCTTCTTCTTTTTGACTGTCACCAAAAGGTCTAGCCTCCAATTGAATTTGTTGATTTGGCGATACATGTTCCTGTTCAATTCTTTCAACATTTGATTTTAAAAAAGAAGATTCATCAAATGTTACATCTCTACTAATGACTATCTTTCGCGATGTAGGATCCCACAACCTGTATCCTTTCACCGCATTGTCATACCCAACAAAGACATAACATTTCGATTTTGGATCTAATTTTGAACGCTGATTTTTAGGAATAAGAGCATAAGCATCACAACCAAATATCGTTAAATGTGAATAATCACAAGACTGACCTGACCAAACTTATTCAGGAATTTTACAATTAATTACCACTGAAGGTGATCTATTAACTAAATAACAAGCAGTGGATATTGTTTCTGCCTACAACTGCTTTTGCAAGTTAGCATTGCTGATCATGCTTCTGGCTCTTTCCTTAAGAGTCTGATTCATACATTCAGCAACACCATTTTGCTGAGGAGTATAAACAAAAATTTTGTGTCTAATAATTCCTTCATCCTTATAGTATTGTTCAAATTATATTGAAGTGAGTTCACCACCATTGTCAATTCTTAAACATTTAATTGATTTGCCTATTCTTTTCTCTACCATTGCTTTAAATTGTTTAAAGATATTGAATACATCAGCCTTCTTTTTCAGCATAAAGACCCAAACTTTACAGGAGAAATCATCAATAAATGTTAAAAAATATAGAGCACCTCCATATGATACAACAATAGATGGTCCCCACAGATCAGAATGAATATAGTCTAAAATATCTTTATTGTTATGATTTCCAGTTTTAAATCTCTGTTTACACTATTTTCCATACACACAATGTTTACAGAAATCCAACAGATATCCAACTTCAAATATTTCAGATCAGGAAGAGATTGACATTTCATCAGTGTCTGAAGACCTTTCTCGCTCATGTGACCCAATCGCTGATGCCATAGGTGAGTACCTTCTTCTTCTTTTTCTGATACGATCGCTGCTTCACTGACCTGAGTACTTCCTTTGAATCTGTAAAGATTTCTGACCTTTTCTGCATTCATAACAACTAGGGTGCCTTTAGAGACTTTCAACACTCCATTCTGACCCGTAAACTTATAAACATCCGAATCCAACACTCCTAAAGAAATAAATTTTTTCTTCAATTCAGGTACATGTCTGACACTAGTTAATTTGCTAACCTTGTTATCATACATTTTAATCCTGATATTTCCCATTCCAACCGTCTGACATGTTACATTATTACCCATAAACACAAAACTACCATTTACATATTCATATGAAGTAAACAAATTTATGTGTGGACACATGTTATGAGAAGCACCAGAGTCTAACAGCCAGCTTTCAAAACCCTGAGAGACATTACATACAGCTGATGTTTCATCTATCATACATAATTCTTGAGGAGATAAAAATTCGTCTATCATACCTGAATCAACCTGATTTTCCTCCTTCTTTGGGTTATCAGACTCTTTTCGTTTCCAACAGTGTTTCTTTAGGTGTCCAATTTTATTGCATTGCCAACATTTTTCCTTACACTTCTTTCCCTTTGATTTAGATCTAAAAGACCCCCTTGTTTTTTCCCCTCTTTCCTTTGACCGTCCTCTAGCTGTCATGGCTTCTGATGCAGCAGTTTCAGTATTGGATTTCCTTTGTACTTCTTCAGATAAGAGAGCTCCCACAACTAATTCAAATTTCAAAGAATCAGCGGTGCTCAAACTGATTGAAGTTACGAAGTGGTCTCGTGACTCGGGCAGAGAACACAACAAGGTTATAGCTTTGTCTTCTTCCTTAATTTTAACTTCCATATCTGATAATTGACATATAAGTGTATTAAAAACATTTAAATGCTCTGCAATTTTTGAACCCTCCTTCATTCGAAGACTGTACAATTGTCTTTTCAAATAAATTCTATTGGTTAACGACTTTTTCATATAGTTTTTCCAGTTTTTCCCATAAGCCTAAAGTTGTACTCTCTTCAACAATGTTGAAGAGAACTTCATCCGCCAGGCATAACCTCATGGTACTGAGTGCTCGAGCATCCAAGTTCTCCTAGTCTGAATCTTTCGTGCTTGCAGGTTTCTTATTTGACTCATCCAAATCTTTGTGCAACCCTTATTGCACCAAAAAATCCCTAACTTTTAGTTTCCATAGAGAAAAGTTGTTTTTGCTGGTGAATTTCTCCACCTCAAACTTTGCATTTGATATTTTGGCCATTTCTTTCCTCCTAGGGTTTCAGTCTTTCAACTAGGGTTTCCAAAGAAAATTATTTGGATTGCATTCTTCCAACAAAGGGTTTTCTATTTTTTTTTTTTAAATTTTCCTACTTCAATTTTCTAGGAAAATTTCACAAGTTCCCCAATAAAAATTCAAAATCTTACTTTCCCAAATTTTCCAAATTGACTTAGAAACCTACAACAATTTTTTTTTTGAAATTTTAGTTTCCTGAAAAAAAATCTTTGTTATTAAATTCAAAGAAATCTTTCAACAAACCCTGAACTTATTCACAAATTTTGCAAAAAAAAAAATACCCAGCCTTCCAAGATGATCTCTCTTCGACAGGTAGTTTTCACGTAGTGGAACCTCTGATGCAATGGTAACATGCAAGTGGCCAGCAATAGGTATGTAGCCTGGTCCACGCTTCTCCTCGTCGCCACGCGAGTTCTCGACAACGGAAACATGCAACCACTGGACAGGTTTTGGAAGGCACAAGGGCCCTGGCCAATGGAACCACGTAGCCCTTGCTCTAGTTTTGGACAAGCAACAGGCCTCCACAATTTTGCTATGCATTGAATGGCAACAACGATGGTCTTCACACAGGCTATGCAGTAGCATGACGACCTTCTCAGTCCACGCAAAGAACGACTCTGTCTTCCTCGACCAACACGCAGAGGGCAAAGGGTTAGGTGGTCTGACAACGTAGAACTGGGGTTCGGTGGTTTGGTATCATAGAACTGGGCCTCAGGTAGCAAACGGACTCACCATTAGTCCATTCAGTTCCACGCTCCTCCTGGGTTCTCTTCCTCGACCAACACGCAGAGGGCACTCCAATTCTTCTCGACGAATGGCAACAGGCGGGCCTCCTCGCCAGTCCACGCAAAACAACCTTCCTCGACGTTGCCTTGTTGCCACACACACGCAACCTCTGATGGGCACAAACATTGCTCCTAGTTCATACGCACTCCAAACTCAACTCAAAACCTCGCTCTGATACTATTTGTAGTTATAATAGGTTATTGATCAAGAAAGAAGGTTAATTTAACCAAGAAAGGGAATGCAACTAAACACAACCACACAAGTAAAAAACTCAAGATTTACATGGTAAAACCCTGACAAAGTGTCAAGGAAACAACCACGAGGTAAGGGATTGAAATCTCTATTCAATCAATAAATGATTCAAGTCAAGGGATTGGAATCTCTATTCAATCAATAAATGGTTCTCCTTACAATAGTTCAGGCATTCGTCAATTTTATATATGAGCCTCTTCAGTTACATTACTTCTGATTCGGTATGAAACTAACTTCTCAATAACTAATACAATTTACCCAAATTTACATTAATTAGTTATCAATTAAGAATACAAAATTTTAGACTCTTACCACAATGTTTAATAAATAAACTCATACTTAAACAATTCATTGTAAGCTGTAACGTTTTTGTCAATTTCAAGCTTTTTTCCATGACATTTAACAAATCCACCGCTAGTTAAGCATTTTTGTCCACAATCTTTGCCAAAAATACTTTAGAAAATCCAGTAATTTTCTCCAATTGTTCAAGGGATCATGGCAAGAGTCGAATCGTAGCGAGAAAGTAGAATTTCTATAAATCCAGTAATTTCTCCGACTATTCAAGGGATCATGGGAAGGGTCAAATCATAGCGAGAAAGTAGAATTTGTCAGGTATTAATCACGAATGACGCCGCTCATTGTTCAGACAGTGCCAATCACTGTTCAATAATCGGCTTGTGTCAATGTCATCCCGCATAGTTATTATTCATCCGTAGCTAGAACTGTGTATAAATTTCCATGTTTAGTAATGAATGAAATAAGCTTCAGTGTGGATTTTGTTCTCCGATATGGTATTAAATGACAACCTAGTTCAATCTATGTGTGTGAATGTAATGATTAATCTCTTCTATAGAGTCTTCACATTTCTGTCATGGTATCAGAGCTATGAGGTCACAAAGCTGGCTGTGAGATGAGGCGGAGCAGTGTGGCTCCTACTGTGCATGAAAGGTGCGTTTAGTGAGAATAAAGTGCATTCCCTGGTGACTAAAGCTCCCTATAAAGTGAAGTTCCTTGACGTTGCTTGTAATGTGAACAGGAAGTTGCTTGCTGTGTAGAAAGCATAACCTCTTGCTGTTGTGGGAAAGTGGCATAGTCAAAAGTTCTTGTCCTGTGCCATTGTGTTTGGAGAGTCGCATAGTCTAGAGAAAAAGAGTGTGGCTGACTTGTGTGTAAGCTTGAGGACGTGAAAGAAGCTGTGTGTGAGGAGCATTGGCCTAAGGAGGAATTAAGCCTTGCCTTGTTGCTCTGTTGTGAATGACGTGAGAGAATGCAGCGGATGCGTAGATCAAACATGCAACTGGATGTTTTGATTTCTCGCTGTTGGAATTGTGTTAGCCTTGTGGTGTGATGTTGTATTTTCCACACAGAAGTGCTACAATATCCACTGTGCGTGGAGAAAGTGGAGAGCTGATTGTATGAAGTGGCTGTGAGCGTGGTATTGGTGAGTTAAATCACCATTGCTTGGTGAGCATCTCATGTTAAATCAAGTGATTGAGTGCTTGCCTTTTGTTTAAGTGCAATCCTGGAGACCGTAGTTTCGGAGACATTGTGTAGTTTGAGGCTAAGTTGTGTGGAGAGCTTGTTGTGCAAAGAGTGTGAGTGCTATTGGAGTCAACGGTTAGTTCTCTAGAGGGTCGAGACTGTGAAGATTAGTGAGGTTGTTTATGCCTGTTGTGGATGTGTTAAGATTCTTGACAGTGCACAGATTCTTGGTGGTGCACGGTGTTATGGAGTGGTGTGTGAGGGCGCATAAGAGCGTTGAGTCACCTGTGGAACCAGCCAAACTATTTGCTGGCCTGTGGAGTAAATCCTGTTGTTCCCATGAAGTTCTTATCGCTCTTTTGAGGAGAGCTTTGAGAAGACGTTGTTATAAATTTTGCTTGGACATTGAAGCGACCTGTGCTGGAAAAGTCCGTCGAGACCTCATCATTGATTTAATTTGAAGGTGAGATTATTGTTGGAAAACACTGATCAGAAGAGTAGTGCAGCGAAAGTGTGGTGCGCATCCGGGGAAGTGAAAGGTAAAGCCGAGAGTGATGTTATTTTGAAGTCAAAGCTCACTAGAGTTTAAGGAAAATTTGAACCTAGCTAAGAGTTGTGTGGGAGCATTGTTAGATCTCCAACTTGTGTTATTTGCTAGTTTCTTTTCTGTGTAGTAGAGGTAAAGTGGAGCCTAGCTGATATGTCTATTTTTTTAGACTTTTTTTGCAATGACCCTTTCGATGATCATTTTCTTAGGAACCCATTTGGAAACATTTTTGGGTCTGGCAATATTTTTGAATTCGAAGAAATCTTTGACAAACAATGTGATGTTATTGATGATCACGAGCTAAAATCTATTCCACATGATTCTGCAATCACTTAGAGTAAAACTTGCTTGTCTCATAACCCAATTGTTAGAAGTTTTATTGGATCTGCTTTCAAGATGACTGCTACTATGGAGGATACTACCATGGATGTTGTACGGAGGCCACTCATGTTCAAAGATGAGTGCATTTTGGTGGCTTTTCATGGAAATTGGGGAGAACATGAATTAGATTACCTTGTTTGGGATCTTGCATTGCATCCCAATCCGAAAAAGGTGGCTGATGTTAAGTACGTAAGCGAGAGGAGAGGAAGCTCATAAGGAAAGCAAGAAAGGTGAAGATGAAACTGCACAAGCGAAGGAAAAGGAACAAGCATGGACCTTTTAGCAAGAAGGAAAAAATGAAATGTTTTGTTGTAAGCCTAGCTGAGACTTAGACCAGCAGGCAAGTTAAATTTCAAGTTGTCGTGATTAAGAGGAGGGGTTAAAACATTAATCATGACTACGACAAACAGGGCCGCCCACTGTTCCCACATTATCAAGTCATCAATGTCAGTCATCAAAAATCAATCCAGGAGTGTTGGTGAAAAATAAATGACAGCCTAGTTTAATCTATGTATAAATCTATGTGTGTGAATGTAATGATTAAGCTCTTCTATAGAGTCTTCACGTTTCTGTCAGAATTTCTATAACTTTCAAAGTTTGGCCGAAAAGCAGACGGAAGATAGTTAGAAGACCCTGACCTAGCGACTGGCTCCGGGAAAACTCGACGAACACAAAACGCCTGTGAAATTTAATGGTGTTTGCGCAAGATTTACTAAATATCTGTCTGGAGAAACTCCTTAGCTTCTTGATTTCGCCTCCACAGGCAAACTCCTGGACAAACACACAAACTTGAACCAAAATGCAAAAAGATTGCTGCTCTAAAAAATATAGCTTATGCCAAATTTCGAGCGGAAAAAGAGGCACAATGTTGCTCTGAACGCCACGGAAAAGGCCAGACAGGGTCAAAATCTCACCATAATTCCAAAAACGGCGTCAAAATTTTTGAGAAGTTGCAGCAATCGGTCTCTGAATCAGCAGATTATAGGATTAAAAAATCCCGAAGAAAACCATTGCCAGTTTCCCTGCCACTGAGGTCGTTTTCTTGCGAGGGCATGAGAACAAACAGATCTAGAATCGAGGTCATCCTCCACATTCGACGACCAAGATCGTCTGAACCGTTACCCGTCGTTCTCTTCAGTACAGTTGCCAACTGTTTGAGGCCAAAATTCTTTATTGGTAGACACATGTAAAGAAGAAAGCTATCTGGCCCAATAGAGGAATGGACACGCTGGCGGAGTCGACCTCAGTGGGACAACTATTCATCGCTTTGAGTTTACTTACACGGTTAATGTCTTGTGCCTTGAAGAAAATTTGACGGGTCTGGAACAATCCTAGGCAGCGAAAATGGATCGTAGCCGTTAGATGCCTTAAAGTAAGGGACGAAGGTGTCACTGTACATAAATCGGTGTAAATCGTTGGTTAGTGAGGTGGATAAGAAAAACAAATATCATTTTATTATAATTGAAAAGAATCAACTCTCAATGTGGAAAGATTTTAAAAATCAGACGGTCTAGATTTCTTTCAAGATCCTCTTCGAATATACGAGCAATGATGAATCATTATTTTGGAGATCGGTAGAAAGCGGGGTGGCTCCTATTTTCGGTGGAATAAATAAATTACATAAAAAATATTATATCGGTATCGATTGAACACGTGTAACTTGAACAACTGTTTGATACAATTATTAGTGAAAGTTATAAGTAGAGCTTCGGCATAAATCACATATAGAGAGACCTTTGTCGACGCGTTTCGAACCAACAAGTGTGGTTCATCGTCAGGACAAGTTGAAGAAACAGATCTAGCTGAGCATGTTAAATAGTCTGAGCAGAGACTCCAACGGCTAAAATGACAAACTGCTAATTTTGACCTCAGGACCCAGGGCAAATCCTTATTTAATTATTTTAATATTATTATTATTCCTATAATTTATGGAAATAAGTTACAT
>APFE031721851.1:67480-86262 GCA_000404065.3 Pinus taeda
ATCGAGAGCAATCCCATTGCTCCTAGGATCTATGGGTTGCCTAAGATTCACAAAGAAGGGGCCCCTTTGAGGCCTATCGTCAACACCATTGGTGGGCCAACCTACCTTCTTGCCAAGTTCCTTGCCCTTAAACTCAAGCCCCTGGTTGGCCGCACTGAGTCCTTCGTGAAAGACTTTGCTTCCTACGTTAAGGAGCTCAAGGATATTAGGCTTAACCCCGAGGACATTCTTATCAGCTTTGATGTGGTTTCCCTGTATACGTGCATCCCTATTAAGGAGGCCTTGGAAGTGATCTATCGCCTAACAGATCCCGATACCGCG
Organism: Pinus taeda; assembly: GCA_000404065.3. Classification (NCBI taxonomy): domain Eukaryota; kingdom Viridiplantae; phylum Streptophyta; class Pinopsida; order Pinales; family Pinaceae; genus Pinus; species Pinus taeda. The sequence goes on from APFE031721851.1 coordinate 67,802, forward strand.
CATCTGGTTGAGATCTGTCTCACTTCCACTTTCTTCTGTTTCGAAGGTGAGTTCTTTGAACAGACTTGTGGTGTTGCCATGGGTTCCCCCATTATTGCAAATCTTTTTATGGAGGATTTCGAAGCCAAAGCTTTAGCTTTAGCTTGTCTCCTTCCCAAGCTTTGGAAAAGGTATGTAGATGACACTAATGTCATCTGGCCCCATGGCCAAGAGGAGTTGGGTCTCTTCTTCAATCACCTCAATAATCAGTCCTCTGACATTAAGTTCACCATGGAGATAGAGGTCAATGGTTGCCTCCTGTTCGTAGATATTCTTATATCTAAAATTAAGGACGACTACCTCTCCCACTCTGTGTTTCGGAAGAAGATGCATACTGAGCAGTATCTTCATGTCGATTCCCATCATTTCCCTGCTCAGAAGATGGGTGTTCTCAACACCCTCGCTACTCGTGCCCTTCGGATTTCTGATAATAAGAGCTTGGATAAGGAGAGATCCCATCTCCTTGATGTCTTTGTGAAGAATGGATATAGCAGGCACCTAGGTCAAAAGGCTTTCCTTAAAGCCTCTAAAAATGCTGGTATTAAGAGAAATCCAAAGGAGCGCCAGCTAGGTGTCCATCTTCCCTATGTCCAAGGAACCACGGACAAGATTGCTCGTATCCTTAAGAGGTATGATATTCCCTCATCATTTAGACCCCTCAACACCATTCATAATTCCCTCCGGTCGGTTAAAGATCCCGTTAACCCCAAGGACATGAGGGGTGTCTACTTGATCCCTTGTTCTTGTGGGACCCCCTACATCGGGGAAATAGGGCGCTCCATCCGACATGAGGGGTGTCTACTTGATCCCTTGTTCTTGTGGGACCCCCTACATCGGGGAAACAGGGCGCTCCATCCATCAAAGGATCAGAGAACATGCAGCTGACCTAAGACAAGGGAGAACCAAGTCTTCAGCGTTAGCAGAACATGTGGAAAAGATCAAGCATCAGGTGTGTATTGAGGATGCCAAGGTGGTGGCTAAAGTTGCTTAGTTCCATCATCGTAAATTCCAGGAAGCTATTGAGATCGAAAGAAGGCCTAACAATCTCAATAGGGATGACGGCTGGAAGATCAGTAGATGTTGGATCCCTGCCCTTTCATCATAATCCTTCTTCTCTTCCCCCCGCTGCCCCCTCTCATCTGTCTCGCTGTTGCGGTTCCCCTGGAGCCTTCTTCCGAATTTTTCGGTCTTTCTCCTTTTTTATGGATATTAGTATGTATATTCGTTACTGGTATTATATATATTATATTATATATTATATAATATATATAATATTATATATATATATAATATAGTTTATTAATTTATTAATTTTTTGTTTTTTTTCCTTCTTTTTTTCTTCATTATTTTCATATCATTGATCCTAACTTTTATCTTATAACCTAATAACTTTATATATATATATATATATATATATATATTAATTATTAATAAATAATTTAAATTAATTAATTAATTTATTTCTAATAACTAACCATTAAAAATATTTTATTATCTAATTTACTTATTTCTATAAATAATAATAATAGTAATAATAATATTGTAATAATAATTTGACTACTAATATTATTAATATATTTAATATCAGACTATATATTATATATAATATTAACTATATTTAATAAATAATAATGAGTAAATAATTATCTATATTAAAACTATTTATTAATATATATAATTAAATGAAATAAATAAATAACCTTCAGACCCTCCCAGGAAAGCAGGAAGGAAGTCAAACAAAGAGATAAGGGATGAGACAGCTGCAAAAGAAATGGCTACAGGGACCCAACAACCAATGGACTCATTCTTAGACAGGCCAAAAGGAAGCGGAGAGAAGATGAAGGAGAAATCAGGGGCCCACACTAAGCCAGGTAAATGATGAATCTGGTCTCTTGGAATTGTAGGGGGATGGGCTCCTCCCTCAAAGCAAATGCAGTCCGAGATCTCTTGAAATCAGAACAACCGGACTTCCTCCTACTCCAGGAGACCAAAATCACGGAGCAAGAATTTAAAGACAGCATGGAAAGAAATAGAAACTATGAAGGACTAGCAACTAGTGCAGTAGGTGCATCAGGCAGAATAGGGACAATATGGAATAAGAAGAAATGGCAACTCAAGGACTACAGGCAGAATAGATGGTGGATCAGAACAGATATCCAAAACACAACCAAGACAGAAGAATATTCAATATACAATGTCTATGCACCTCCTCATTTCAGAGAGAAAGCCTCTTGCTGGGAGTCAATCTCCTCTGATCTCAGGACTGCTCAAGGAAAGAACATCTTCTTGGGAGGAGATCTAAATTTAATCAGGAATTCAGAAGAAAAGTTGGGGGGGAACTTTTTTGCAGACCCTTCGAGAGATGCTCTGGAGGAAATTATTCAAACCCATAATCTAATTGACACCCCTTCCAAAATGGTAAATACACCTGGTCAAACAAAAGAACAGGGAAAAATAATATCAAGGAAAGGTTGGATCGCATCTTGGCTCAAGACAAAATATTAGCAAACTTCCACAGGATACAAAGCTCAATCATCCAAGGTTATTTCTCAGACCATAAACCAGTGGCGCTGCGCTTAGAAAAGGGAACTACCCGAGGCCGATACCCTTCAAGTACAATAAAGAATGGGACAACAGCGAAGGATTCAAAGAGCTGATCAAAGATCAGTGGGCAATGGACATCATGGGCTCCCCACACTTCATCTGGGAGACAAAAATCAAACGCCTTAGAACCGCCATCAAGCAGTGGGCAAGACAATTCGCAGCAGACCAGAACAAAAAGAAAACTGACATTCAGAAGAAGCTCGATCAACTGAACCATGAAAAAGAGCGCACCCAAGACACGGAAGAATATCAAAGAAAGGAGAGCGATCTGCTCAAGGAATTGTATAAACAGAATCGAAGGGAGGAGGAGGAGCAAAGGCAGAAGTCGAGATGCCTATGGCTCAACTCGGGAGATAAGAACACCACTTTTTTTCATAACAATCTCAAGCTAAGGCGAGCTGGGAATAATATTGAGAGGATTACAGTGGAGGGAAAGGTCCTTTCGGAGCAAGAGGAGATCAAGGACGCAGCTACCAGACATTTTCAATCCCTCTTCACTGCTGATCCTAACTATCAAGAAAACCCGGAGTTCCTCAGCATTGAGGGAAATCAAATCTCAAAAACTCAGAGTGCAGATTTGGACAAGGAAATCACCACAGAGGAGATAGAGTGGTCAATTCTCAGTATGCCTTCAGAAAAAGGACCTGGGCCTGATGGCTTCACAGTGGCCTTCTACAAAACTCATTGGGAAATCATCAAGAAGGATTATATCAGAATGGCAAAAAATTTCTTCTCCAAATGTAAAATGGGCAGCAGCATAAAATCCACCCACTTGGCCCTCATCCCTAAAGACCCAAACCCCCAGTCTTTTGACAGATTCCGCCCTATATCTTTGTGCAACGTCTCCTACAAAATCATCACTAAGATCTTAGCAAATAGGCTCAAAACCATTCTCCCCTCCATCATCTCGGAGAATCAAGGAGGCTTCGTCCCTAGAAGACATATAACGGACAACGTAATTCTCATCTAGGAGGCTATCCACAGCAGTATTTCTAGAAATGAAAAGGGCATGATCATCAAGCTTGACATGGAAAACGCCTTTGACCGGGTCAACCACTCTTTCCTGAAGGCTGTCATGAAGAAGTTTGGTATCTCTGAGCACTTCACCAGTAGGGTCACAGAATGCATCTCCGACATCTGGACTGCCCCCCTCATCAATGGGAGGCCCTGCTCCACCTTCAAGAGCTCTCGAGGCTTGAGGCAAGGATGCCCTCTCTCCCCTTTCCTCTTTATTATCATGGCTGAGACTTTAAGCCTGCACCTTGAGAACAAGAGAAGGTTAAAGGAAATAACAGGGATAGACATTGTTAGAGGTGCCAAAGGGATCAACCACTCCCTTTTTGCGGATGACACCCTTCTAATAGGGGGCGCCTCTAGTCTGATGGCAAGAAGGTTTAAGAAAATGTTGTATCTCTTCCTCCAAGCCTCTGGAGGAAAGCTAAACAACAACAAATGCATGATTTACACTTGGAATGTCCCAAGACACATAACTCAGAGAATCTCCCTAATAATGGAAATCCCTACTCAAGGGAATTGGTCCTACTTCAAATATCTGGGGCTGCCCCTAGCCAAGGATAATGTCAAATCGGAGATATGGGTCAAGTTAATTGAAAAGCTGAGAGGGAAACTACAGAGTTGGGGTATGTATTGGCTCAATCTAGCAGGCAGAACGACTCTCATAAAGGCTGTTCTTTCAGCCCTCCCAATTTATCAATTTGCTATCACTCTAGCGCCAGCTAGCATTCACAAGCATATGGAGCTGATAATACGCAGCTTCCTATGGCAAGGAGGAAAGCAGGACACAAAAAAATTCAGTCTCGTTAAATGGAGTAAGGTCATTCTGCCAATAGAAAAAGGTGGGCTTGGAATCAGAGTCCATAGGCTTGCAAACATAGCCATGGGATTCAAACTGATTTGGAGGATTATTAGTGATAAAGGATCTTGGTGGATAGATGTCATCAAGAAAAAGTACCTGAACGGGGTAAATAGCAACATCCTCTTGGAAACTATCATAGATAGACACAGCACCCCTGTCTGGAAGCTTATCAAAAAGTCCCTCCCCCAATTTAAACCTCATATCTCTAGAGCCCCAGGCAATGGGAGGGGAACTAGCATTTGGAAAGACAGAATTATGGGCACGGAGGCAAGAGGAGCTCTCCCCAATTCCAGGCCCCTTCAACTATGGATGGAGCAGGCAAACCAAAGAACTCTCTACGACATCTCTCAGTGGGATCAGAATGTTTGGAAGGGCTGGAAAACTCTCACCCTCCCCATCGACCTCATGAACATTTGGGCAGACCTCAAAACCTCCCTCATTGGCTCTGCCCCCATTAACAGAATCTCTGAAGACAAGTTCATTTGGGATCCTAGTGGAGGAGGTTATACGGTGAAAGATGGTTACAAAACCCTCCAAAATTCTCCTCCAACAATCAATTGGCCTCTCCACAAAGTTGTTTGGAGAATAGAAAGTTTGCCCAAGGTTAAAATGTTCAACTGGACCCTCCTGCATGGCAATATCCTTACAGCAGAAAACCTCAGGAATAAGGGCATCCAAGGCCCCTCCATCTGTTGTTTGTGCAGGAACGTTGAGGAAAGTTGCAACCACCTATTTACTGAATGCTCCTTTGCTCGAATGTGCTGGAATCTTATAGCATGCCCTTTAACCATTGGGGACCTTCCCAATCAGATTGCCAATCTCCACAGAAGCTGGGGGAACCTTTTCCCTCAAATTAATAAAAGAAAGAACCAGGCATTAAGAATCTGGAACAGTATTCCCTCAAACTTGTGCTGGCAGATCTGGATCACTAGAAACAAGTGCATCTTCAATAACAAGAAGCCTTGCATTACCAGAACAATAGCCAAGACAGTAGCGCTCATATCAGAGACCATAGAAACCAATGGCTACACTCAGATGGACCCGGAACAGACAGAGGCACTGGTTCAAGAGTGGGTGAATAAATTCAAGATCGAAGCAAGAATCAATAAGAAGCTAATTACAAGTCAGGGAGATCAGGAATGGAAGCTGAGAGGAACAAAGAAGGAAGTGGAAAGCTAGATTCAAAAGCAGAGAAGGCCAACCCTCTACTTCGATGGGGCTTCTAAAAACAACCCAGGCCAAGCTGGGGCTGGGGGAATCATCAAAGATCCTCAGGGAAAAACCATGGTTAAATTTGAATGGGGTCTCGGAATCATGTCTAACAATAGAGCTGAGGCCTACAGCCTCCTCCTGGGAACTACCATAGCCAGGAAGTTTGGCATCCAAAACCTCCTCATCCTGGGGGATTCGGCAATCATTATTGCTTCCATGTCTTCGGGAAAAGACTTCAGGCAAACTGCCCTCAATAGAATTAGAGACAGGATCATGGAGAATACAAGGAATATTAGAGAAGTCTCCTTTAAACATATTCTCAGGGGAAACAACAGGGAGGCGGACGAACAGGCCAACAAAGCCACAGGAAGACAAACTGGACTGGTTAAAGAGAATGACCAGGAGTATGAAAAAATCATTCCTTAATCAGACTTTCCCTCCCAGAAATTCAAGTCACCTCAGGCACGCTCACAAATGGATCTGCTCCTCCTCCAGGACGACTCACGCTACCTCTCTTAGTACCAAAAGACCAGACAGACAGATTATGACTAAAAACATCTTTCAAGATTGGGCAAGGACCAACGTGTTAAGTCGCAGCAACACTCATCTGCAGAACAGGGCAGTCAATGTCAGTTGGCACATTCGTGGCTATCACCTCAGCAGAACTTCGGGCAGAAGAGCCATCATTTTGAAGGATCTTCCCTCTCCCGATATCAGATCTTCTCAGAGCTCGGCTAGGCATCGTGGAAGGCACCTTGGTTCTATTAATAACTGCCTGATCGAAGGCTCTCTCACTGTTCAATTCAAGGAGAAACCTTCATACAGGATTTCCTCCAAGCGCATCTTGATCACGGCCTCTCGTGCTTCTTTACTGCGAGATTCTTCTCCTGGTATTTTGCTACTGGTTAAAGATGTTTGCACAGTGAAATTTTATTTCTCTAATCTTTTGTGCTCCTGTTTTTGCAGAATCTCAGCCTCATCAGCTCTGAGGTTCAACCCCTCTCCCTAGCATTCTTCAATCCCTTCTCACCAGCTCCCCTCTTGTCCAGCCCCGCGGGGTCCCTCTCTGAACGTGGTCTTTCTCGCCTCTGTTTTGGTTAATGCTGTTTGCTCTGTGCCTCTTTTCTCCTCAATCCTTTGTTCCCCCTTCTTTGCAGAATCTCAATCTCTTCAGCTCAGAGGCTATCCTCCCTTTCTTCACCCCCCTATCTCCTCGTGGGGTTCCTTTTTCATCATGGCTGAACAGCCCGATCAGCAAGCCCCTCAAGAACCCAACATCAACATCGACAGGCTCTTCAATAAAGAATGCACCATGTGCAAAACACACACTTTTATGATCAACAGGCTCCGGAGCCAGCTCAAGGAACTCAAAGAAGACTACGAATCAGATAACAGGTCTAAGAGAAAGAAGCTAGAGAAACAGAAGGTGGAGATCGAGAACCTCAAAGGCAGATGCTGCCACCTGGAAGAAGCCATTGAGTAGATAAGTGCCCTCACTCAAAGCTCTCATGCGGAAGCCTCCACAAAAGCTAGCGGTGCTCGAAAAGAGCCTCTCCCTGATATATCAGTCACCCTCATGATCTGTAATTTCTGTTTGCTGTGTGGTAGTTTTGTCAGGCAATACAGCCAACATCTCTTTACTTTCAGTTGCAATGGCAAAAATGAGGACAATGGGTCTGCGTACCCGATTTTGCTCCTCCCTACCCAATCTTCGGATAGCTATGTAATAGATCTTTTTCCTTGATTTTATAATACAACAATAGCCGACCTTGTTAAAAAAAAAATAAATAACCTTGTCTAACTAACCATTTAATTATTTTATTTTAACTCTAACTTTATGATTTTAATTAAAATATATATATATATATATATATTTGTGATTATTATAAATTACTTTTTAAACTAACCATTAAAATGGTCTCGTCATTACATCCTATTATTATCATCTTAATTAATATATATAATGACAGAGGTGGGCACTAAATACAGAAGACCAGCGATCACGGATCAAAATGGAGAGTGGACTTATCAAATGAGAGAAACAGAAAACGAGATTTAAGCAACCCTTACATGTTACAAAGTGTATTATATTGTGTATCCTATTAATAATATCAAGAAGCTATACCCAATCATTATATGATAATGATGGCTAGTGTACTTATTGTGCATGCAAATATAGAAATGCAATCACGATGTGGTGCATTGCCACCTATGATTCCTAATGAAACATTGGAACCGGTAAAAAGGAGGTGTTCAAAATTCCAATTTTAATTTGATGTCCATTTGAATGATAAACTGAAAATGATTATCTTATTTGACATCTAAACAATTAGAAATCTACATTCCATAACTACATGGTAAGATTAATAATCTTACTCAAAAGACATCTAAACAATTAGAAATCTACATTCCGTAACTGCATTCAATATTTAGTATTTACAAATTTTTTTGAGAATTATATAAACAAATATGACTGCAATTATGAAAACTCAATTAATATTTTAAAATAGTTTGTTAGGTAGTGTATTTGGTTAAAAAGTTACAATGAATTAATATATTAAAATAGTTTGTAACAAATATGACTGCAATTATGAAAACTCAATTAATATTTTAAAATGGTGTGGTTTAAATGTTTTTGGAGTTTTTTAAATAAGAATTTGATGATTTTTTTGTTAAATTTTGATTTGTGTTATTTAAATTAGTTTTTTGATTATATATATATATAGATTTAGTATCTTGAAATTTTTTTAGGTTATTTGGATTGTGGGGAGTTGGCAACTCAAATTTGTAATTCCAATAATAAACTTTTTTTCCAAAACATTTAAAGATAGGACTAAGACTATAGAGTGTTACTTAAGCTTATTTTTAGAATAATTTATATTTAGGTGTGGTCTTATTAATAGGTTAAATGTCTTTAAATCAGAAAGACAATTTGTTGAGAAATTATGATTTGTTGTTTTTTAAAATACATTTTGGAATGCTCAAATAAATTTAATACACATGAAAACACTCAATCTTTGCACTCAAACTAATCTGTGAACTAAAACTTATAATTTTTAAAAATCTATACAATATTTTAGGCAAAATTGATTTTAATAAGGAAAAAACCATTACATAATTGTTAATTTATATTTATTTTAGAACAAAAAAGCATCATTATATTGAGAGAATATAAATTCCAAATTGTACATATAACAACATTCAGTAACTGTATATATTCTGATTTTTTAAAATGAAAAACAGATGTCAAAAAATCCCTTAAAGAATATCATACATAAAGGAACGACACATACTAGATCTATTCAAATAAGAAAAGCTAGATCAAAGATACCACTGAGATAATTTATATTTATATTATTTAACCATATATATTATTTATATTTCCCATATATCTTATTCAAATTTCTGCAATCCTCATGTAAGGAAAAGCGAGGAATAATACACGGATCTCAAATTATGTAAATGCACACAGATATCCTGAGATCTGCCTGAATATGGTAAAGTGATGTAAATGTATTCCCTTCGACATCTCTACAATGATTCCAAGAAATTCAAATAACCCTCCACTACTTCCAGGTAATCATAAATATTACAAAATTGATTGAAATTGTAAAAATGACAAAACAATGGTAGTAGAAGATCATCTTCTGAAGGAAAAAAATTACATTCACAGAATAAAGCGATATTTCAACAGATTTTGACTGTCAAAGCAGGCGCTAAAAGGCTTATACAGTTTTCTTGGGAGACCTGCGAAAAATCAGAGATTAAAGGTAATTTGAAAAGGGTTTGGAAAAATTGTTTGCGCCATCCTTAAGAAATAAATGTCCATTTAAGGTTTTCACGGATTCAATGATACGGATATCAGACCTTAACCATAATCTTTAATAAATAAACTTCCATTATTTAAGTTTTAAAGTGTTCGCCATTATCTAAATTTTCTTGCTAGATATTTAAGTCTTGTTCTCAATCTTTACTAAAAGTTCTTCCGAAAATCTTGTATTTTGTAATCAAACTGTCAGAATGCCAAATAGCAGCGAGAAAGTAGAAATTCTAAACTTTCGAAGTTCGAAGCAGAAAAGAACACATATACAGCTGCAAGCCTAAAGCCCTAGTGACTCCTTGGGAAAAAGTATCAGCTGAACACAAAATGCCAGTGAATTTGAATGACATTTTGCGCAACCTTCCAAATATCTATTTCGACAAAAGCTGAATCCTCCTAGAGTTCGCTGCCATGGCCATATCCCGAACCAAAATGAAACAAGATTGTGCAAAACTAGTATGAAAATGTACCTTATTTCGAATTTTGGGCGGAACAAGAGCTGCCATGGTCCTCTAAACGCCAAGGAAAAAGGCACGCCAAGTCAAAATCTAGCCAAATTACAAATACTATTCAAAATTTGAAGACATTGTGGCAATCGGTGTACGAAATTTGGTGTAGGAATACATGCTTGGGGGTGTATATTGTTCGCCATTATCCTGTGAGGGCATAAGTAAAGAACGACCTACAACAAATGTCATTCTCCAAATTGGACGGTGCATATCGTCTTAACGTTCTGTCCCTGTCTCCGCCGTCGGATTGCTGACTATGCGAGTTCTAAAATGCGTGGCAAACACGTTAATGGAAATAAGGCTATTCGGTAACGGTAACGCTACGTCATAAAAAACGCGACACATTTGAGCCACGTCATTCAGTCCTGTGTTTTTTAAAGAATCGACCTTAACTTTTAAAACGTTTGCTTTTTAATTTATTTATGAAGTTTTGGCATGGACTAAATACTGTAAATTTACTTATGAGATCGACTTGCGCTAACACTTGTTCATCTAACGAATACATCTTTTAAATCGGACGAAATCATCAGAGGTAATATTGATGATGTTTTTTGTTTTATTTTATTTTATTTCTAAATAAAATAGTAAGTTAATTGTAAATAATATCGTTTCCGAAAATTCATTATTTATTTATTATATTAATTTCAAATGTATTGGTTTGTCAAAATTTTATTTTTTAAGTTTTCACACATAAAAATAAATTTTTATCTCAGCGTTTATAAATTAAAATTACAATATTAATAAAAATATTATAAATTTAAATTTATTAGAAGAATAAAATTTTTAATTCATTTAATTAGATTAATTGTATGTTATTTATTGTTTTTTTAATGTTAGTTGATTCAAAAATTATACTTTTTTAGAAATTTGATTTTTTGTAATAATCAATAGATTTAAGTTTGATTTATTTATTATATTAATTTCAAAAATATATTGGTTGTGGAATTTATTTTTTAAGTTTTCACATATAAAAAATAAATTTTTTATCTCAGCGTTTATAAATTAAAATTATAAATATTAATAAAATATTATTATAATTTAAATTTATTAAGAAATTTTTTATTTAATTAATTAGATTAATTGTATGTTATTATTGTTTTTTAAGGGTTAGATAATTAAAAATTATTCTTTTAGAAATTTGATTTTTCTTTAATACTCAATAGATTTAAGTTTGATTTATTTTTTTATTTTTTTCCTAATGTTGTTATATATATATATATATAATATATATATATATTATATATATATATTAGTTTATTGGATTTGTCTTTAAGTGTAATTTGATTTATTTTTCCTTTACTTTTTTGGATGTTGTGATATGCATATGTAGATTCATAGTTATTGGAGTTGTCTTTAATTGTAATTTTTTGGAGTTTTGGATGGATTTCTAGTCAGAATCTAATCTAAAAAAAATGTGGTGAAATCTTGATTGGTGTTGTTTAAACTAGTTTTTTTTATTGTGTATATGGATTCAACCCCTTGAAAACTCCTTGGAGCACTTTGATTGTGTAGAGTTCACCCATCAAACTTGTGATTTCAATGAATCCTTGTAGGATTCTAAACAAATTAGATTAAAAAATAAACTGGAAAACTTTTCAAAAATTAGCATTGACAACTTGAAAATTAATTGTTTTAGATATTTATTTATTTTTTGTTATCATGATGATGACGATGATGATTAACATCCACTAAGACCATTGTGGTATATCAACCTTAATAAGATATTAATTGTAATTGTTTAAATTTTTTATTTCTATGATAAAAAAGGAGAGAAAGAAACACTCCAAGATCAATATAGTTCTCTTGACTTAACAAGTCAGGAAGCTTGGATTCTTGTCAAATGGAGAACATATATGAGTAAGAGGCACACAATCTAAGAAAAAGTGTTTTTCATCTACAACCGTCTTAGTATTGCAAAGTATCTTCTAGTCAAAACAAAATTAGTTCCAATCTTTGTAATATTCATTATCTTCTTATACTGATCAAAACAAAAAACAGAAACATAGTTCAGATCAGCAAAGGTCGGGTTGATCTCATCTTTGTAATACCTTAACTTCCTTTTGCCCCTCTAGCTCCTTATCATCCCACAATTTATCCTTAAAATACATCATCTTTCCTTTTTTTTTTTTTTTTAATTTAAATTATTTCAACCATACTAAAAAAATATAAAAACATAAAAACATGTTCATTAAATTAATAAATTAATTTAAATTACTATAATTAATATTAATGAATGATGGATCATTACATCCAATCAAAAGTAATCGGAGTTGTCTATAATGCGACTTTTTGGAGATTCCGGTGACGGAATCCGGCCGAAGAAATGAGGTTAAATCTTGATTTTTAGCAGTTAAAATGGGTTTTTAACTGCATATTTGGATTCAGAGCCCTGGAAAAACCCTGGGACCCATTGATTGTGCAGAAACTAACTATCAAACTTGGGATTCCAATGAATTGCTGCCGGATTTTGACCGGAAAAATCCGCCAGAAAAACTTTCAAAAAGTCGCATTATAGACTACTGCAAAGTAATCTACATTACGTAATTGCATTCGATGTCTATGAAATATTTAAAATTGGGCGCAGAAAATTACGAGGACTTCAAACGTCACATCAAATCGAAAAACGGAAGCAAGGAATTACAAAAAATGACTGCAAAAGTCGGGAAAAAGATGAGATTGATTTCCAGGAAAAACAAAGGTCGAAAAGAGCTCTGAATCTCCTGCAAAACAATGAAAGTCGATCATGGAATGAAATTTCATTTACTGTTTAATCTTTACCAAACCTTGTTTTAAAAATGCAGATATATCCTCAAGAACTCCAGGTAATCGTTGCCGAAGCCGTATCGTCAGGCATCAGACGCGCAAGATAGGAAGTAAACTACAACGAATCACCGCATAAAATGGTAAATATTCTGAATTTAATTCAAATTTGAAACGAAAGATCTATAACAACATTATGGCGTCAAAAAACGATCTTCCGGGCACAAGTCACAAGAAAACGACATTCCGACCAAATGAAGGGATCCTGGCAGTTGAAAACCTTGTCTTTTTTCTTTCCAGTCTAAAGAAATCCATGAATTAGATAGTTTGACCAGTCTTTATAAAACTAAAGTCGCAAGGTTTAGGTCGAAATCTAGAAGAGCATCGAAGATCTTGGCGAATTCTTTACGGTACCGATACAGAATTTCAGTGTTTTACCGCAATGTCTAATAAATAAACTCGTAATTAAACAATTTTGGGTAAGCTTTAACGTTTTCGTCAGTTTTCAATCTTTTTTCCATGACATTTAAGAAATCCACTACCGGTTAAAGGTTTTTGTCCACAATCTTTGCCAAAACTACTTCAGAAAATCCAGTAATTTTCTCCAACTGTTCAAGGGATCATGGCAAGAGTCGAATCGTAGCGAGAAAGTAGAATTTCTATAACTTTCAAAGTTTGGCCGAAAGGCAGACGAAGACAATTAGAAGACCTCGGCCCAGCGACTGGCTTGGGAAAAACTCCAGACGAACACAAAACAACTGTGCAATTTAATGCTATTTGGGCAAGCTTTACTAAATATCTGTCTCGAGAAACGCCTTAGCCTCCTGATTTCGCCTCCACGGGCAAACTCCTGGATGAACGCAAAAAGTTGAATCAAAATGCAAAAGGATTGTTGCTCTGAAAAAAATAGCTTATGACGAATTTCTAGCGGAAAAAAAGGCACGATGTTGCTCTGAACGCCGCGGAAAAGGCCACACGGAGTCAAAATCTCACCATAATTCCAAAAACGGCGTCAAAATTTTGGAGTTGTTGCAGCAATCGGCCTCCGAATCAGCAAATTACAGAATTAAAAAATCCCGAAGAAAACCTGATGGCGTCCCGCCGAATGTAAAATATCTCTGCTTTGATAGGACCTTGTCCTGGAAGAATTTATGGACTCGGTTGTACGCTCCCTCGGTAACGGGTTAGGGTTTTAACGGGCCTTATCGGTCATCCACCTCCACATGCCGGTTTTCCTCCGCACGACGCTCTTTTGTCAACCCAACCCTAATCATTTGTCATTTTCGCACTCTCACTGCACCGATAAGCTGGCTCTATGACATTGGGAGCTCTGGTTCTTTGTGGTTCTGTTTCCGCGCGCTGTTTGTATGGGTTCCTCTGGTTCTTTGAAGTTATGGGGGTAAGATTCGGTAGCCTGCGAGCATACTCTCTATGCAATACGATAATAACTTTATCTCACGGTGTATTTGACTGGTTTCTTTCTATACATTTGCTGTTTCCATTCGTTGGTTGATGAGTTTGTTTCCTGACAGGTCCTTCCTCGAGCTTTCGCGCTTCACCCTAGTTTCTCAGGTAATTAATGGCTCTTTGTTGGACTATTTTTTCCCTTCTTCCACTGGTTCTAACGTATCTGTCACTGGTCTTTCAGAGGTTAAAGGTTATGGCGGTCTTCGACTCGGTCCCCTTAGATTCAGGTGAGAATCTTCCCAAATTTCCTTCGGTTCTTTAATTTTCACTGTTATTTGTGTTAGTCAATAACGCTAACCTGTTCTCATTGTGGTTGCAGGTGGTTCCAGGTCGTGGGTTATGCAGTTCGATGTGCTCCACGCCTTTTGACAAGTTCCTCCGCTCGTCCTTTACGAGTAGTGTCTTTCCACGAATTAGGCTGTAGCTTGTTTATAGTTCTTAAGCCTCACTTTGTTGGTAGTCTGTCATCTATGCGCAGAATGTATGGTCCTGTGTAATTCTCCTATGGCTCTGTTCATTGGCCTCGCCCTTGCGTCTGTATTTCTGTTACTTAGTTTGTGTTGAAACCCTTCCTGGGTATTTTAGCTGCCTCGACACTCGTCCTGTAAATCGATGTTGGTATTTTGTGAAGTAACTGTTCAGGGCTTCGAACCCTCCTCTTGTAGCTTTTTACTGCTCGGATTTTGTTTAAACCCGAGGGTTTGTTCAACCCCTGTCCGCTAGTTTCACTGGTGACGCTTGCTGTATTTATTTTGGTTTCTGGTTGTACACATATTTGTCCGAACTCTATTTTCGAGACTCTGGCTTTTTAATGGAAATTTCGTTCGAAGAAAATGGAAATGCTTGGACCGTGTTACTTGATTTACAATATGTTAATGAAATGATTCGATTGTATATTTATTTCACTCCGGCATTTGATATGTTTATAAATATGACATATGGGTCTGGTTGCGGGTTACCTGGAAATGCATCTGTGTGCCTGAATTCTTGTTCTGTCTGACAATGAAATTTTATATTTTTGGCTTTGCGCTGTTCGTTACTTCACTCCGTCTGAAGGTTGTCTGCATTCGCAGTTCTCGTCCTCTGTTCTGTAGGTTACGCTTGCATCTCTGTGCTATACTGTTCTCCTCATCGGTCCTCTGTTTGCTATTCGAACTCCACGTTGTTACACAGAAAACATATTATGCTGCATGTAATTTAATTGTACAGTGATGATATATTGTGAAATAGAAAGTGATTAAAAAAAATGTTTAATCTGGAATGACTGTATATATTTTCCTTTCTCTGTTCGAGGAATATTTTTACAATGAATATCTTCCTGCTTTTAAAACTCCTGAAACATTACAGTTCTGTTCAAAACTACCCTAACAGATTGGTAACTGTCTGTCAGTTTCTAACTGCCTTAACTAATATAATTTGTAAAGAACTAGTTAACTAATAAAATGAACTAATTAACTGAACCTATTTTGCTGTTCATAATTTCTATTTTAAACAGAAACAATTTATGACTCCAATCGACCTGGTCCTAATGTCTTATGACAAAAATAAAAATAAGTAAAACAACGTAAAATAATTGACAAGCCTACCCCTGTCCAGCTATGCATAAATGACTGTACGTTCTGGTCTCTCCCTGAGACTGTCAACCTCCTTTTGTCTCCTCAGAGCTGGATGCTCCTGCATCAGGCTCCCGGGGTGGCAAAAAGTCATGGCTTCGTTCCATGAGGTCGTCGACAAAATAGCCCGCTTTCTGTATTTGCGTCGCGTTAAGCCATAAACTGTCCTCTATTGGACGATTCTTCCATTTCTCTGGATACCGCAAATATTCCTTCCTGCGTGTGTGCTTAGCTACCTATGTGTCCAGAATCCCTTCGATCTCAACGGGTGGTGCCATCGGCATCTGTCTCGTCCACGAATCTCCTTCACACTTGGTGTCTCGCGGTGGCTCTGCTGCTGCATTCTCTGTTGCACCTGTGACATAAGGGAACAGATCTGCCACGTTAAAAATAGGGGAAATACCAATCCCTGGTGGCAATTGTAATTCATAGGCATTCGCAGAAAACTTGCGAATGATCTTGCAGGGCCCGATTTTCTTGAATTTCAGCTTGCTGTACTCTCGTTTTGGAAACCGTTCCTTACGTAAGTACGCAAGGACTTCGTCCCCAACATTGAACTGAACTTCCCGATGTTTTGTATCAGCTCGCTGCTTGTACCTCTGACTGTTGTCCTGTAATTTTAGTTTAACCTGTTCATGCAAATTTCTCATAGCTTGGGCGAAATCTTCCCCATCAGCGCCCCGTTTCTCAAGTTTCCCCAAATCTCGTAATTCATGCACTCCTCGCGGATGCATGCCGTACAGAATTTGGAACGGACTGTATCCTGTGCTACGGTTAGGGGAATCGTTGTATGCGAATTCCGCCTGCGCAAGTACACGATCCCAAGTCCGGGAATTTTCACTTGTTAGACTTCTAAGCAAATTTCCCAGACTTCGGTTTACTACCTCCGTCTGTCCGTCCGTCTGCGGATGATAAGCGGAGCTGAACTGCAACTGGGTATTCAACTTTTTCCACAGAGTTCTCCAAAAATGACCGGTGAACTTTACATCTCTGTCAGAGATAATGGATCGTGGAAGTCCATGCAACCGCACAATCTCTGTAAAGAAAAGATGTGCTATGTAAGTAGCATCGCTGGTTTTCCTGCATGGTACAAAGTGGCCATCTTTGAAAATCGGTCTACTACAACCATGACTGAATCAAAACCTTGTTGTGTCTTCGGAAATCCCAGTACAAAATCCATACTAACTGAATCCCATGGTCGACTAGGAATGGGCAATGGCATATAAAGTCCAGTGTTCTGACTGTGACCTTTTGCCAATTGACAAACTTTACACCTAGTCACATACCTCTGCACATCCCGCTGCAACTTAGGCCAAAAATAAAAACGCTGCACCTGAGCAATTGTTTTGTCGATACCGAAATGTCCTGCCACGCCTCTGCTGTGTTTTTCCTGTATAATGTTTTCCCGCATAGAACAGTTGGGAATACACAACTGCCCTCCTTTAAACAACAATCCTTCCTGTAGATTATAGTCAAGCCACTTGCTGTCATTTCGTAACAGCGGGTTTTGGCAAGCCTCATAGGCCTCCATAAACTCGGTGTTGGTCGGATACAGCTCTTTCAAATGGTCAAATCCCAAAATCTGCATCGTGCTTTCCTGTAAAAGCAGTGTTCTCCTACTAAGTGCATCTGCTACCTTATTTGATTGCCCACTAATGTGTTTTAATACAAATGTGAAACTTTGCAAGTACTCAACCCAAGCTGCATGCTTATGATTCAATTTGTGCTGCTGCATAATGTACTGTAACGCAGAATTATCAGAAAATAAAACAAATTCGTTACCCAACAAATAATGTCGCCAATGTTTCAAAGCTTGCACAATGGCATAAAACTCCTTGTCGTAGGTTGAGTATTTTTGTCTGCTCTCATTTATCTTTTCGCTGAAATAAGCAACCGGTCTGTCCTCTTGGTTAAGGACTGCCCCAATGGCTGTACCACTGGCGTCGCAACGAACTTGAAAAAGTTTGTTGAAATCAGGCAGTCTTAACACTGGTCTTTCAGTAATCTTCTTTTTCAAGATCTGAAAACTGTGTTCTGCTGCTTCAGTCCAGTGAAATGGCTAATTTATTTTCTTGATCGTATCCAACATTGGCGCGCAAATCTCGCTGAAATTTCTGATGAACTTCCTGTAAACATTGGCTAGTCCATGGAAGCTTCGAACCTCAAATAAACTTTTCGGAGAAGGCGAGCTAACTATAGCTGTCACTTTTTCTGGGTCCATTTTTAGTTCATTTTCTGCAATGACAAAACCCAGATACACTAGTTCTCGCTGAAAAAAGGTACATTTCTTCAAATTAATTAATAGCTTGTTCTGCTGTAACTTCCTCAATACACTCTGCAAATGTCTGAAATGCTCTTCCTTAGTCTTACTAAAAATCAAAATATCATCCAAGTAAACTATTACAAACTTACCATTAAATTCCTTCAGCACTTCATTCATCAGACGCATGAACGTGCTGGGAGCGTTGCTCAAACCAAATGGCATCACCAGCCACTCGTATAAGCCTTCGTTTGTCTTGAAAGCGGTTTTCCATTCATCTCCTTCCCGAATCCGGATCTGG
>APFE031721851.1:100881-118140 GCA_000404065.3 Pinus taeda
AGCAACTATACATCAGTCAGAAAGGATGTAATTCACATTAACCATTATAAGACAAATGAGAATGGAACCATAACAGTAGTCATCTATATTTTATTAATCAAAAACAGAGAAAGGTACAACCAACGTTCTGACGCTGAGTCCTTCTCAAGAGGGTCCAGCTAGCAAGTCTCATAAGCATTCACCCTTGGAGGTAGATCTCCCAAGACAAACAACTCTCTTTCTCACACAAGGCAACAAGACTTCACAACCTTCCTTAAGCTCTCTAGCAATCCACACTTAACACACCAACTGCCTATTAAGAGCAGCACTAAAGCACTATGAATTCCTCTATGTCAAAATCTATATCCAAAAAACTAGCTGCTCATGGCAATGGCGGAGGCTTATATAGGAGAAGGAGTTTCCATGAATGGTGGAAGGATAAGCTTATCTCCAAGAAAGGTGGCTCATATGACGAACAGACATGCCATAGAAGGGAGGGTGACATTCATAAGGCCAACAACCAGGTCTGGAGTCATCTACAAGGCTGGTTGTTAGAACAAATTCGCCTAAACAGGATCAGCGCGGGTGAATAACTAGACTGGCGCGCTGACGTCGCATCTCAGTAACGGGGGAAGCTATGTCAGCACGTTTTAATACAAATAGAGGATGCGCTGGGTATGAAATTTGACCAGCGTGGGAAACCCATGTGCTTCCACGCTGGCAGCGAATCAGTTGCACTAGAAGCCGCCAGTCAACGCGGTTATTTTAATAACAGTCGCGATGATCAAATAAACTTTGGCAAAGAGGGTTATTTGGCCAATTCAGAGAGCATGAGCATGATGAATTGATTTCATGACACAGCAGGGAGACTGACAAGGAGACAGTGACAAATTACTGTGTAACAAGGAGCATGGTGGACTTTAGATATTGGTTGAGGCTTCCTCAGCCTTTGCATGTTTGGAATTTTTGGCACAAAAAATAGAGTTTTCTGCTCTATGCGCCTCGCCACCTGGCGCTCGCTTTTGATAGGAGCCTCAAAATCACAAAAACTCAGCATTTTTGGATTTTTCATGCAAAAATATGCTTGCCTACCAATGGCCAACAAATTTGGACATGTTTTGAGCCCTCAAAAGGGTCAAAAACACTCAAAAAATGACCTCACTACCCCTATTTTGACACACAGGAATCAGTGTTGGGAGAATTGAAATTTGGAAGGGTAAATGGAGGCCAAATTAAAAAATTCGACTTGTGTTGGAATGTAGATAGATAGTCCTTTCCAACAAGCACACTTGAAGTGAATTTGGACACCGGGAAGGCCTCCAAAATTGTCTTCCAACAAGCGTTGTGCATAGAGAATCAGGGACAATGCGTAGAGGAAATTTGGCCCAGCTTTACCAGGAATGCTCTGTTTTTCCCCTACCTTTTTCCAGTTTGACTTTTTCACCTTCTTAATGTCAAATTTGGGATGTAATTTAATGTAAATGGATGGATCATAATGTAAATATGTCAAATTTTCACTTATAGAGGTAGATTCATCTATAAAAAAGTTGTTTGAAACTGAATGAATCAGTTCCCTTTTGTTTCTAGAGGCATGCTATTCCACTACCTAATTTCTAGTTCTCAATTTAGAATTAGTTAGAACAGCTCCTAAGCTTGTGAGCTCGACCCCTAGAGGCTAGGATGAGCTATGGTTTGTCTATATCTTATTTTTTCAGTCATTAGCATGGTTGGACTTTTGAGAAAGCAAGGAGCTTCATTGTACACTCATATCAGCATTTTGGCTAAGGAATTGAGACCAGGGTTTGCAACACTCTTTGGGATCCCTGTGGAATTTTGTTTTTGTACAGTAATTTCTTATGTATTTGTGAATTTACTTATGTGTTATGTATATCATTATCTCTCTTATTTCTTCTCAGCTAAATCAAACAAGATTGAAAGTAGAATCCATTGAAATTGTAGTGCTCTACTTAAGGTTTGCTTTAGTTCCTTGATGTTTTTAGCTGTCTGAAGAGGATCCATGGCTTTTCTTGCCCTCTTCAGATCCTCACCTGTCTAATTCCTCCATATCATTCAATTTTAAGTGCCAAAAATAGTTTCATACCTTGCCCCATTGAGATCTCTGTAAGACTGAGCCTCATTCCCTGCACCCAAGATTTGCCTTTCCATTAGAGCCAACGAAAACATAATTTTATTCAATCAAACCATTCATACACATAACTAGCCTAAAATTAGTAGTTATATCAGTCATCTCAAGTCCTTAGTGATCATATTTTCATTGAGATTGACAAGAGAGAGCCCTCTCCTGACCTGGTAGGGCTAGCTACCAGGTTAAGCATGGTTTGATGTTGGCCCTAGATTATGCTTTTTTCAGCCTGAGGTAGATTTAGGCACTAACACATGCATCCCCCCATACTGCTGCTGGTGAGACTTCAATCCGTGCTCTGTGGATTGATACTTAAATGGCTAGTAGTGTAGGGATTCTCTTGGCTATTTAACGTAGAACTTGGGTAACTGCCCAACAAGCCAACAAATGGTTCCATTACTAGGACCAGAACCTACATAACAAGATGTGTGATGTCGCATCACTAGAATCCAACTAAGAAGGAGATTGAAGATTGTTTGGATAGAAATATCCACGAATTCGTGACACAAGAAAGTAGGAATCCACGATTGACTAAAGAACAATGGTTGGAAAGATATCTATACAAAAAGATACATGGAATCTTCTCTTGTTCCTTCTCATCTGAATTTTACAAGTGGATCACGAAGTTGGAAGATGACCAAGGGAGTTGGAGGCTTGATGGTCCGGTTGTCTGGACCCTAAAGTTAGTGTGGAAATTGGAAGCCTCTGAAGATAAGATCGCATGCGCTATCGATCATTGGCTCGACCGTATCATAGGACGATTTCTGATAGAGTTTGCGGTCGATACTTCAGTGAGTTATAGCGAGGCAAAGTGCCACTTCTTCAAAGGGCCGCAAGGTAAGTATCTGAATCATTAAATATTTGAATTAAGATGCTCTTATGTGAAAAGTGGGTTATGCAGTTACCTTGATGTTTGGGGCTGTGCAAAGTGGAAGGACTTTCAGAGATGGAGGAAGAAAAGGCCTTGAATATAGTCCGCTGATTGAACCTCCTATGAGTGATGACGAGGGAGAAACACAGGATTCTCTACTGAGTGCTATTTAGTTGATAAGACAAGGATGCCCACGAATACCTACACCACCTCCATCCTCATCTCATCCATACACACCACCTCCATCCTCACCTCCACCGTTCACCCCCTCACCCACACCACTGCCACCTCCTCCACCATTCAACATGGCGAACTCCATAAAGTTTCCTATGTTCAAGGGCATGGGAAATGAATATTCATACTAGTTTTGGTTCGTCGCAAAGGCTGTATGGGAAGCTCAAGGTATCACAAACGATCAAATGAAGAAAGCGACATTGGTTAGTGCTTTGCAGGACCACGCACTAACTTGGTCCATTAATTACTACACTGATAATATGACTTCTATGTTGGCAGATATCTAGATTGCGCTGAATAAGGAATTTAGTAGACCTAAGTCTGAGGCACAATCAATCGTGGGACTCAAGGAGATCATTATGAAGTCTGGAGAGATGCCCTAGGTTTTATATCAAATATTGAAGTGTACGATCCGTGAAGCCAACATGAATCTGACTGATGGTTAGCGCTGCGAATGGTTTGTGGCCTCGCTCTTGCCTCATCTAATAGTTGCGCTATCATAATAGAATATCGGGACCTAGGCAGAAGCTCTGGAAATCGTGATGAGATTGTATGAGACACTGATGAAAGATGCTAATTTGGGGGTTTAGCAGATTCATGTATAGTTGCAGAACCTTTGCCTCGAAATGCAGAGTTTGAAAAGCACAGAACAACTCAGCTAGAGGCGTGCGAAGAAGCATGGTGCCTAAAGTGAAAAAGCTAGGGGCATGACAAAAATCATTGTATAGTTTTCGCAAATTATGTTGTAGAAGGGGGGCCAATGCCTCTAAGGCTGGAAGCTACAGCAGGGCCAAGTGCAGGGCTCATGCTATGGTTTTCTATCTGTTAGGTAGCTGGGAAGCATATGACAGACAATTGCCATTTGCTGCATAAATTCGTACAAACACCACAACAACTCTTCTACAACTTTTGTCAATCTGTGGGTCATGATGAGCACAATTGTTGGAGTTACGAATTAACTATGGACAGGACACTTACATACAGGTTGTAGGTAGAAACGCGACCTCCAGACCAAGGCGCTAGAGGAGCATGAGGCGATTATCATGGGCACGGATAAGGCTAAGGTGGAGGAGGACCTGGTAGAGGTCGAGGGTAGGTTATTTGTTACAATTGTGGAGGACCAGGGCACTACATGCGAGACTACCTAAATCCGACATGGCTGTCATATTGCTATTGCACTCAGTTTGACCATGAAATGGAGGATTGCCCTATATTGTTAGCTAAGATATGTGAGAAGGGGGTGAAACCTCAGCAATCGACTCAAAACCTGCATATGATGAGGGTTGAGCCTCGCGAGGAAGACCCTAAGTTAAATATTGTGCTACGGAGTGGAGTGACAACTAGTGAGGATAAGGGGAAGCAGCCCAAAGAAGGCGAGTGGGTCCGCAAGGCACCAGAAAAGGAGACTGGGTTTGATTTGGAACACACAAAAGAAACATTTATGGAAGCGAAGAAAAGTTTCACTAAGGCCTCTACCTCAGGAAGTCAAGAGAAGCTGGCTAAAGAAATGGACCCGTCCATGATTACCACATTCTTGGAGACCTGCATGAAACTGCTCCGTGATAGCAAGGCTGTGAAGGGAATGCAGGATCTGATCAATAGGTGCACCGGAAAGGAAAATTCTACTAATGGACCGCGCGTAGTTAGAAATCTTGGTAAGCATAAGGCAAGAACTGGACATGAGATGACACTCACCATGCATATAGGAGAATACGAAATGGACCAAGTTATCTTGGACCTAGGGTTCGACGTGAACGTTTTTCTGAAACAGACATGGGAGAGAATGGGGAGACCTACACTACAGTGGTCTCTGATTCAGTTAAGGATGGAAAATCAGTAGAAAATCATCGCGATGGGGAGGTTGTAGGGGGTAACAGTTGATATCAAGGGTGCGAGCGCACTAGCTAATTTTGAAGTGATAGAGATTGTGGATGATAGCAATCCCTACCCCATGCTCCTTGGGATCGATTGGGCCACTAACATGAATGGGGTAATCAATCTAAAGAATTGAAAGATGATATTTGAGAAGAAATCGCTCCACGTAGTGGTGCCATTGGACCTTGCCAAAGGACCGCGCTATACTGAACCAGTCCGCAATTATGAAAGTGATGACGATTTGGACCAGATTTAAAAATTTCGGCATGAGATCAAGATTGGGTAAATCTGATAGCAGACAGACATATTGTGTGGGACTGTAAGAGCTCCTACACATTAGATTCAGATGAAGAACTAGAGAACTAGCATAATCGACTGCATGAAGTATCTACACTGCACTATAATATGGTGACCAATTTGGTGTGTTGTGTATCATGAGAGGTAAGAAATCTACCTTAATATGATGGGTTAACTAATGTTCATCACTTTTTGGATGCATTTGAAAGGGAATTACTAGAGAAGCATCACTTCTAGGAATTGGATAGGGCGCTTTGTGCTACACCCATAAGATGGTGGGGTACGCACAAGGATAGATTTGATGATTGGCGTGAATATAAAAGGATGATGAGGGTACACTTTGGTCATCCAAAGGTGTGATTAACAGAAAATTATGATGGGAGAAATGATCTGCATGACCACTTGGCCAAATGGACTGAAGTATATAGAGTGAAGGCTCAACTAGAGTGGTTCTATCTATTTTGTCATACCTTGGATGTTATACCAATGAATTGGTACTTGGAGACGGAACTCGGCCATGGCACTAAAGAATGAGATATTTTGCGCCAAGGATTTTTTATGACATTTAGTTTTGAGGATGGATTTGAATCTATCGATGAAGCATTGCAGGAGGTTAAGACAACAATCTTTAGGATACCGCAGGATCCTATAGATTTGATTCAACCTGATTGGACTACCCACCTGAGTCATGTGCTGGAGTGTTACAATGTAATAGTGAAAGAAGGAGACAAAGACTCGAGGAAGGTTAATATTCCAAAGACTGTAGGTCACCTCAAAGTTAAAGGAACACAACTAGAGAACCTAGACATAACCGAGCCGCTCAAAACTGGATAGGTGAACATTGGCATGGAGGCAGAGCTAAAGTTTACAAATATTGGGGATTATTGGGATGATGCGACTGTAGATAAGGTCTTCGAACTACTCCGCAAATATCAGGATCTATTCCCCACGAAGTTTTCAAACCTTAAAGGGATAATAGGAGACTTGGGTTTTCTTGAAGATCACCCTAAAATTGGATATGAAACCTGTAAAGCAAAGACCTTATGGCCTCAATCCAAAGTACAAAGAAAGGGTCTACTTATAGTTAGACAAGATGCTCGCGGTAGGTATTATTGAACCGTTGGAAGAATTTGATTAGGTGAGCCCAATAGTGGTTCAGGAAAAGAAGCAAAAGGAAGAAAGAAGGATATGCGTAGATCTCAGAAAGTTGAATGATGCTTGCATTCATGATCACTTCCCAACTTTGTTCACCGATGAGGTCCTAGATAATGTTGGCGGCCAAGAAGCATATTCGTTCACTGACGGGTTCTCTGGGTACCATCAGATCAATATCGCGTCAGAGGATATAAGTAAGATGACCTTCGCAACTAAATGGGGATGCTTCTAGTATATGATGATGCCTTTTGGGCTGAAGAATGCACCAATGATATTTTCATGCGTAGTCATCGTGGAATTCAAGGATTTCATTCAAAAATTTCTAGAGGTATACTTTGATGATTGGACAGTGTTTGGAATCGTAAAGTGCAATGTGGAAAGTCTGTGCTTGATGCTAGATACATGGCGGAGGTGTCAGATCGCACTCAATCTAAAGAAATATTTGTTTTGTGTCCTTTTTGGGATCTGGCTGGGCCATGTGGTATATAGATAGGGCTTGATGGTAGACCCAGCGAAGATCGTGTTCATAATCGATTTGGAGGCACCAAGGAGTGTGAAACAGCTACGCGCAACAATGGGGCATACAGGATACTATAGAAAATTCATCAAGAGCTATGCCTAGATCACCACACCAATGGAAACAATGCTAAAGAAGGATGTTATGTTCTATTGGAATGAAGAATGCCAGAAGAGCTTGGACATGCTAAAGGATAAAATGGTCATCACGTCGATCCTAGTCTTCCCATATTGGAAGAATGAATTTCATGTGCATGTGGACACGTCGTATATTGCACTGGGAGAAATACTAACATAGGCCGGTGAAGGGTACTTGGATGACCCTATAGCATTTGCAAGTAGGAAGTTGTCAAAAGCTGAGAAGAATTATTCCACGAAAAAGCATGGAGGACTAGCTATGGTTTATGTGCTCCAGAAGTTTAGGCATTATTTGTTGGGTGAACATTTTAAGATGTATACAGACCATTCTACATTCAAATACTTGGTCAACAAGCTTGTGTTGGGGGGGGAGATATGTAGGTGGTTGTTGTTGTTCCACGAATATGGTTTTGAAGTCATTGTGAAAGAAATACGATTGAATGTAGGACCTGATCACCTATCACGCATTGAAACTAGCGAGGAGCCTACTAACCTAGAGGAAGGACTACCTCACGTGCAGCTCTTTGTATTGCACATCATGGACAACCACTTTTAAGATATTATACACTTCCTGACGAAAGGTATAGCTCCAGAAGGATATACAAGCCAACAGAAGAAGGAACTAGTGGTGCGTGCAATAGACTTTTCTATCATTGCAGGACACTTGTACAAAATGGGAGCAGATGAAATATTGCAACGTTATGTGCTAGATTTTGAACAAAACAACATCCTCATTGAGGGTCATGGAAAATCTATGGGAGGTCATTATGCAGGAAAAGCAACAATGTAGAATATTCTACGCGCTGGGTTGTGGTGGCCAACCTTGCATAAGGATTCAAAAGTGTATTGTAGGGCACGAGACATGTACTAAAGGACTAGAAAACTCTCGCACAAGGGTGAGCTAATGTTGAATCTGCAAATATCATTACAACCTTTCGAGAAGTGAGCGATTGACTTTGTAGGACCAATTCAGCCTCCAGGGAAGAAGACGAGAGTGCGATACATCATCACTGCAACTGAGTACTTAACCAGATGGGTGGAGGCATAGCCTGTGAAGGACTGTGAAAGCACGATAGTAGCCAAATTCATCTTTGAGTACATGCTTACAAGGTTTGGCTATCCAAAAAAATTAATGAGCGATCGCGGTACGCATTTTCTTAATGAGACGATTAGCGCAATGATAGAGGAATTTTAGGTTTACCATTAGAAGAGCCCACCATATCATCCACAGGCTAATGGGATGGTGGAAGCGTTTAATAAAATACTGGAAAGCATGCTAAGAAAGGTTTTTAATGCTGAATGAAATGACTAGGATGTTCACATGCCCATGGTGCTATGGGATTATAAAACAACTTGCAAGATGTTGACTGGACAAACACTG
This sequence comes from Pinus taeda, assembly GCA_000404065.3. Taxonomy (NCBI): domain Eukaryota; kingdom Viridiplantae; phylum Streptophyta; class Pinopsida; order Pinales; family Pinaceae; genus Pinus; species Pinus taeda. Next base: position 109,471 of record APFE031721851.1, read on the forward strand.
TTCAGACTGGTTTATGGCATGGAAGATGTGATGTTGATGGAGTACATTGTACCTTGTTTGTGCATAGCGGCACTCACAGAGCTCGAAGAAGATAGATTTCTAGCTGGATTCCATCAACAAGTTAAAAAGTAGCATGAAAAGGCATGGCACGATCAACACATGAAAATGCATGTCTTCAAGGTAAATGATTCAGTTCTACTATATGACAACAAGTTTGATAAATTTCCAGGAAAATTTTGGACGCATTCACTAGGGCCCTATGTCATCAAGGAGATTACTGATGGTGGAGCAATTCAATTGGTAAAGTTAAATGGAGAGCCATTCCCAGGGCGAGTGAATGGCTGCCGATTGAAGCCATACACTAGTGGTCCAACTAGATGACTACATGATGGAAGTAGAGTCTTAGTGCTTGAGGCAACTGAAAGGAGGTGCAGGACTATAAACTACATTGCCCAGGTTGCGGAGCTGCACGATTGGGGAACTGTGTCGAATGGAGGAATGTCACAGTGTTAGCAGAAATGCATGGGGAGCTGCGCTATCCAAGAAGGGACCACGTAGGGTAGCCAAAAAGTGACCGTTATGGTCACTATTCATGACCTAACAGTGGGAAAATAGCTAAATGGAGCAGGGGGTGGCATTTAAGTTGGAATTTAAGGGCAAGATCTGTGAAAATATGTTGCCAATCTAGCGTTTATGAACAAATTTTGGGGAGAACAATCGGATTTGAATTCAAAAATGAATATAAATTATAGGTGGCTTCCCAATGAAAAACGCTTGGAATTTTGAGAATTAAGGTGTCGAGATCTGAGGCGCGTATGAACTATGAGTACATTGAAGCTTTGATAGTGAGTTCATCATTTGAGAAGTTGCCAAAGGAAATGCAGGAGTTGTGTCTAGTATCATGTCATCGCCCACGGAAATTGTGATTGCTGGAGAAGCAATGCAAGCTGAGGGAACTGCCCCAGAAGTAGCAATGGCAGCTGAGGGAGATTTCCTAGAGGTTGCAAGCATCGAAGTACCAGAAAAAGTTCCTAAATCACCAAGGTCACCCAATCCGAGGCCTACGCCGACTAAAGAACATCCAATGACAAAGAAAGATAAGCAGAAAGCACCGCAACCGGTGCACGTGTCACCCAGAAAGCACCCATAGAAGGAAAAGCCCACCGTACAGGAGAAGGGCAAGCTAATTGACTTGGAGCCGGAAGAGGATGTTGAAGAAATCCATATGGATGAGGAAGACATTGACATGGGGGCAGAGGACGTTAATGTTGAGGGGTCCGACCATATCTCTAAGTTTCCTGAGTACATTCCTCCGTCTAGAGGCAAGACAAAGGTTCTGAAGGACATTGATGAAAGCAATGTCACACTGCAAATAACCTTGCTACTAGACAAAATCATCTTTGAAGGACCGTTCCTGGGTGCATCCCCCATTTAAAATTGGAGGATTGGGATTTTGCTGATACAGAATGCTTTCCCCAATTAGAAACATATCAACTCATGCATCGCATCTTCTATAAAGACTCTGGTGTGACCACGCTGGAGCCAATAAAGTGGGTAAAAGGGGTGGATAAGGCTAGTCTATTAAACATGTTGTGGATACCAAATTATAACTGCACACCCATAACCATGATAGTGATCAAGCAGCTGTTGTGCTTGGTGCATGACGAGTGCCTGTGGCTAGAGGAGCCGATACCGATCACTAACATGTTGATCCATAGGATCACTCGGCTATTGCATGTAGGAGAAGACCCAGCCATGGAATTTGGTGGAAAGATAGGTGATTGTGACCTTGCCAAAGAAATGAAGGATAAATTTAAGCTTGCTGAGAAGCCACGTGGCTACTCCATCACTAACATAACCAACCCTGTGGTTAAGGTAGCTACTCAGATCCTGGTAGGAAATATTATGAGGAAGTGTCACACAAATGAAGTGCCGACACTAGTAGTGTCATTAGCGATCCAGTGCGCGGAGGGTGTATAGTTCAACTGGGTACGCTACCTCTGTAGTGAGTTCCTTGCAAACTGCAGAGAAACGCAGGATGAAAGAAAAACGTTTCACTATGCATGGCTGTTGTTGTCCATAGTGTTGGTCGCATGGGAGTTACCTGAGGATAGTTAGTTTCCTTTGGTCGTGCAGGACCTACTAGAAGCAGCAAAGTTCGCTTCACTTTGGGCTACGAAGGAACCCCAAAGGGTCAAGGACAACAAGGTCTTTTGGATCTTGATGGAGATGAATATCCACATGGCCATCAACCACAAGCCACAGTTGTCACCGACAGTTTATGATTAGCTGACAGAGTATGTGAAGTTTAAGGCAGACTTCCACCATGTCTCCATGTACACACAGAAGGACCCTAAATAAAAGTGGTATGACCTTCCATACCTAGCCACAGACGAGGTGATCATAGCAGTCCTCGACTGCTGGCCGATAGATTGGCACATTGCTTCGGACATGACAACTGGGTCTATCAAGTCTACAAGGAAGAAAAAAAAGGAAGATGTGAGGTTGAATATGGAATAATTGGCTGAGAAAAGGAAGAAGGAGGCTGAGGATAAAACCAAGGCAAAGCGCGCTCCCGCGAAGAAAACAGGAGGCTAGGAAAAAGAGGAGGAGAGTAGCTATGATAGGAGTCAGAAGTCGCCTTCCCCAGAGACAGAGGAGGAAGAACAAAAATCAGAACAAGGAGGAGCAGATCCAAAGACTACTCTGTTCTGGATTAATAAAATTAGGGAGCAGGGAATTTAGGGGCGCAAAAGAAGTCCAAGGCCAAAAATACTTCCCTCGACCCAATCACCTTGACTGAAGGTGATTTGAATGACATTGGTGATGTAGTAAGGGATGCGACCATGGAACTATTGCAGCAGTTCGAGTAGCAACAGAAACATGCCTTGGGTGCCACTTAGATGGGTCTACGTCAGCTATAGATCCAAGCATCACTTGTATAGACCAGTGGGATGAAGCAACGCGATGTCAACTAGTTTGGTGCCTGGCACCTTAGAAGCAGCTGGGATGGTGCGCACACTAGAGCCCTGGGAAATAGCGCTACTGAATGGAGCATTGACTACTGAAGCAAAAGGTGAAAAGGCCACTATGAGTGCCCTCAAGGGGGTTAGAATCAATTTTTCCGTGCTTTTAAGTGAAGTCCTTCACACTTTGTTGGATGGTGTGATCGCAGAACTTCGGGCCCGTGAACAGCGTGCGCTACACGTTATCGGTGAGAAGAGGTTGAAAAATGCTCAGATGGTTACATAGAAGAACTCCACTATTGATCTCTTTAAGGTCATCACAGAAAAGAATGAGTGCACGGCCAAGGTAGTGGTTGAGGCATGCAGGTCTGTCCCAGAACTGGAGATTCCCGAAGATGAGCCAGTGGATGTGAGAATTCGAAAGCTTACTGCCAGAGTGCATGAAGCAAGAACAGAGTTGGAAAATGTTTAGTTTGAAATGAACCTTGAGATTGTATAACTTGCATTGAAGGCCCAACCTTTGACTCCGCTAGAAGTCAGAGAGCAATGTGAGGTAGTTGTTAAGGACGTCATTGTAGCAATACATAACGCAATAAAGGATTGCACTGCACTCTTCGAGTAGTCACTAGCTTACAGGAGGATCCCAATGCGTAGAGGTTGGAAACAGAGGTGTAGGAGCTGTAACAACAATATGATGAGGTTAAAGCGATGTCGCGCACCATCGCCATTACCCAGAGGCTAGTGAAGCTGTAGGAGGCAAAGGCATTGAAAGAGTAGGTGGATGCAACACAACACAGGGAAGCATTATTGAAGGCTCGATTGAAGCCTTGGATAGAAAAATCATATGTTCTCATGGCCACCATTGAAGGCAAATTGGCTAGTCTGTAGAAAACGCAGTAGAAGGTACAGGTAGGTGGCACAGGGCCAACAATGGAGCAACTAGTCGAGAAGATGAAGCAGGCAGCAACACAGTGCACCGTTGAATTCATAGAATGGAGATGTAAGGTCTTCGTGACAAGATCTCCACGCTAGCAGAGTGACTCAAGGGTGAGTCACTAGATTTGTGTTGGGGGCCTGTTGGGAATGGGTCCCCTAGTGTCAATTTTGGGGTTAAAATCCCAAGTTTTGGGGCCAAAGGCCCAAATTTTGTGTAAACAATGTAAAGTCTCCGCATTTTGTGGTTGCAAAGTGTGATGATGTATGCAGTCAAAAAGGGTGTTCTGCCCTTAGCTTAGATAGTTGTTTCAGTTTGATTAGATCCACCCTTGGTCTGCAGACCATGGGATTGTATAAAAAGGGAGTCTTAGAAGAGTCTAAGGTAGTTCAGTTCAGTTCAGTGGATTCTTGTTATGTTTTATGCATGGTTTTGTGAGAGCTAAGAGTGAAGAGTCTTAACATAGGAAGAGGCTCTGTAGCTGAGTGCACAGAGGCATAGTGTAGAAGTCCGCAATGGAGTGCGTGGACCCCTGCAGCTGTGTGCATAGGGTAGTCAGAGTATGTATTGGAAATCTGGATTATCAATAAAGAGAAGTATTCTGGAATTATCTGTGTATGCGCTATTTTACTTCTGTTATGAATGTGTGATTATGTTATTTTGAATACTAGGGTTGTGAATTAATGCTATATTGATTCACAAATCCATGTAATTTACTTTTTCATATGAATGCATGTAAGAATATATGTTTACGTGAAGATAACCATAATGCATGTTAAAGCTAACCAATAATTAAGTGAATCTGAGTAAGTACAGAAGTAAGAGTAATTATAGAGGTGTGTAAGTGCCTGATTTATCTAGTTAGGGTCGACAAAGAATGATCTGATATGTTTCATGGAGGCTTTAGGGACGAATAAGAGACGTACTATGATAAACCCCAAAGGGTGTATCAGTATAAGCAAAGGAAGGTTAGGGAAAATAACCGACATCACAACCATCTTAGGGTGCGGAAACTTGGTTCCTACATCCCCCCATACTACTTCAGGTGAGACTTCAGTCCGCACTCCACGGATTAATGCCGAAAGGGCCAATATTGTATGGTTTTACTTGGATTCTTAACGCAAAACCTAGGTAAGGGCCCATCAAGCCAACAATATTTATGGGATTAGCAGGTTACTACGAGAGGTTCATTAGGAACTTCTCATGCGTTTCATATCCTATCACATGATTGGAGCAGAAAGGTAAGAAGTGCGAATGGACAAAAGAATGTGAGGCTAGTTTTGAGTAGCTTTAGTAGTTGTTGACACATGCACTAGTGCTAAAGATTGTGGATCTGGACAAAGAGTTTGTAGTATGTACAAATGCTTGCAAGAGAAGACTTGGTGGAGTTCTCATGCAACAAGGGCATTTAGTGTGCTATGAGTCATGAAAACTGAATGAGCATGAGTATAACTATCCAAGCACGATCTTGAGCTAGCAATGATTATACATGCATTGAAGATGTGGATGCACTATCTTCTTGGCAGGAGGTTTACATTCATGATTGATCATAGTGGGTTGAGGTATCTTTTTGATCAGCCAAATCTAAATTCCAGGAAAGCTAGATGGTTGGATACCCTTAGTGAGTTCAACTTCAAGCTCATATACATCAAAGGAAAGGAGAACTGGGTTGCAGATGCTCTTAGCAGGAGTGTATAGGTAAATCATATAACAACTATGAGCTCTTATGGGATAGAATCACATGATAGGATCTTTCAGGTAGGACAACGTGATGACAAATACATGGAGATTACACACAGGTTACAAAAGAGCATAGGTACATGTACAGGTACAAGTGATCAGGATGTAGACTATCATCTCACGAAAGATGGTTTGGTGAGGCTTAGAGACAAGATCTATGTGCTGAATTGCAGTGAGCACAAGAATCTTACCATGAGGGAGTTTCATTCCAAGCCATACTCAAGTCATCCAGGATATCAGAAGATGTTGACAGTGGTGAAGAAGTTATACTATTGGCTGAATCTGAAGAAGGAAGTGGAAGAGTTCATGGCTAGATGCCTAGATTGTGAGCAGGTAAATTCGTAATGTAAGCATCCAAGTGGTTTAATACTACCTATAGTGATTCAGGAAAGGAAATTGGAGGTCATTTCCATGGATTTCATTATAGATCTTCCAAGGACAGTGAGGCAACATAACTCTATTATGGTTGTGGTTGACATGTTGAGCAAGGTAGCTCACTTTATTCCAGTAAAGACTACATATTTAGCCAGTGAGGTAGCACAGGTGTTCATTAGAGAGATAGTGAGACTACATGGTGTTCCAAATAAGATTGTGTTGGAAAGAGATGCAAAGTTCAATTCCAAGTTTTGGAAGGAGCTATTTGCAGGCTTGGGCACAAAATTGGCCTCCAATACAACTTATAATCCACAGACAGATGGATAGACATATATGGTCAACATGATAGTGGAGGACATGTTGAGGATGTATGTAATGCATCAACAGAAGAAATGGGAGGAGTATATTCCATTGGTTGAGGTCACATACAAAAATGGTTATTAGGATTCATTGAGGATGAGTCCTTTCAAGGCATTGTATGGAAAGATTTGTAACACTCCCATCAATTGGAGTGATCGAGTGAACAGGGAACTTATTGGACCAGACATGTTAGTAGACATGGAGCAAGAAATGCAAGTTATAGAGAAGAATCTAAAGGAAGCACTTGATAGACATAAAATTTATGTGGATCAGCACAAGGTGTTCAAGGAGTTTCATGTTGTGGAGCATGTTTATTTGCGCATCAAGCCCAAGAAAATCTATTTGAGGATTGGTTCATGTGCCAAGTTGGCACCACGATATTGTGGGCCTTTTGAGATCCTTAGGAGGATTGGACCAGTGGCATATCGAATTGCACTGCCTCCAATAGTGAAAGTCCATGTTGTTTTCCATATTTAATTTCTTAAGAAGTATATAAAGGATGTTGATCATGTTATTGATTGGTCTGTATTACAGGTGTAGCAAGAAGGAGAGTTCCAGCTGTAGCCTTAGTGAATATTGCAACGAAACCATCCAATACTCAGGAATAAAGACATAGACAATGTTAAAGTGCAGTGGAAGCACTTTGGGCCTGAAGAAGCTACATGGGAGATGGTAGATCAAATGGAGCCCTGTATCCTTCATTGTTTGTCGGTTAAGGGAAAGCAGTTTTGGTTTGATGTTGGTATATGTTTGCCATATGTTTTGCTAATGTTATGGTATATGTACGTATATTTATATTGAAATAAATACGCCATGAGCTAAGTTATAAAGCTCCAAAAAGCGGTATGGGTGTCATGTTATTATGGTTGTTATATTTTCATGTTGTCATGATGTTTTGCTTTTGAGCAGGTATTTCATTGTAAATACTGCATTGAGCTAAATTATAAAGCTACATGGGTAGTATGTTTTATTTTCAGTGGTTTTATAAGGTATTGGTGTGGTTTAACACCGATGATGGTGTTCCCCAAGGGGGAAGGTTCTATAGCATCCCTGGTGAAAATTCCATGTAATAAAAGTTAATAAAGAAAAAATAAGACCACGGTTAAGGGACACTTATCCAAGCTAAATTTTCAGAAAAGATATCCTAATAAGCACCACTGGATGTGTGTTTTGGCTAAGGAAAATTGACAAACGTTAAGGTACAAACATTAAAAGGAAAAAAGGCATTTTTGGCACGTTTATTTATGAAAATAAAGGAAATTAGGAGAAAAGTAAGGTAAAAGGTCATAGGTTTCATGTGAGGAGGAAATTGAAAGAAAATAATGGAAAATGAAGAAAATAGAGGTGTCATTAACAAAAAGACTTATGAGGATCAATGAGTATCCTTTTTCCAGTTCAAGTTTGGAGCCTTCTCATTGTTAGGATATTTCGACACGTAGGAATAGTTAAGTATAACTTGGTCTAGTATAGAGTTAGGTAAAGTGTGTTTCTTTAACATGTACATTTGTAACTTACAATCCGACGTTCATGATATGTAGTGATCCGACGGTTCATTCTCTCCTCGGTATTATCGACACTTGATCTGTGGCTTGACACCTGATTGGTCCATGAATTCTATTTAAAGCGCATGGAGGATCATTTGTAGGTTCACCGTGCATGAGAGAAGCTTATGTAAATTTTCATTATTTTATTAATAAATTACCTGTAGTAGCCACGTTGGCACAGGCCGTGGACTGTTTCCCTCTCTGAGGGTTTTAACCACGTCAAAATACTGGTGTATTGATATGTGATCTGTTTGTGAGCGGTGTCATTTTGGTGTTCTGTCTGAGGAACTTACCCTGTAAATTACTACATGGTATCGGAGCTATTTGAGGGCCATGTCCGTTGTTGATCCAAATCTGAAGCCGGTAGAACTGCATGCGATTGCCATCTCCTAGATCTGTTGTTACTGACTGCTTTCGGGTCGAGAGGACTGCTCTGTTGTGTTGGGAGCATCGGTTCCAGTGAGGAACCCCTTTTGTTTCATGCAAAAAGGTTTCCGGTAGCCCTAGCTGCGTGTTTTTTTAGATCTGGAGGTATACAGTGTTTATTTGCAGTTTACTGTTATTTTCTCTCTGTTTATTTCGGTTTTGGTTTATTTAGCTATTTTTTTTACCGAATCTATACCTTTCATTTTTGTGTATGCTCTTTGCCCTGCGACTCTGTGCGATCTGGGCAAATCAGAAACAGAAAGGAAGAATTTTTTCTCATGCGTATGCTCTTTTCCTTGCACCTTAGTGTGATCTCGGAAAATCA
>APFE031721851.1:118150-174442 GCA_000404065.3 Pinus taeda
AGAGGCCGAGGAATGCCAGGAGATGTTTGTGGAGTAGTAGACTGAGGAAGTGGATAGGGAGGAGGACCGCACAGACCCTAGTATGCCTTCAACACAACTCAAGCAGCCATACGACCCAGAGAAAACAACCCCCAGGAAGACATCCATCGACCCAATCACGCTCACAGAAGGTGATCTAATGGATATTAGCAAAACGATTCAAGAATTCAAAGAGGATGCACTCCAGGGACTGCAAATGGAGTAGAGCACTGTGTTGGGGACGCTCAGTGCACAACTACAAGGTTTACAATTATAACATCCCCAAACGGGCACCCTGGCCCATCATGTCACAGCAAGAACCAATGAGGCCGAACAGCCACTACTCAACCGTACGGGTAACACCTTCATCTTGCCCGAAGGCGTGTTATCCGCAGTGAGTTAGGATGACCGAGGTGTGATGAGCAGCATGACAAGCGTTGATTTGAACTTGGCTGCCCTACCGCTCGAAATACTATACCAGCTGCAGGATGGGGTCATCACCAAACTCCGCGCCTGGGAAGGCTGAGTGATACAAGTCCTGCATGAGTAGAAAAACAACATGTACCAACTTAACATCCAAAGGGATGAGTTGATGGCACAAGATAGTGGATTGGAGCAGGCTGTAGAGGATGCATGCATGAGCGCTCTAGAGTTGGCCATATTAGCAAAGCTACCAACAGTAGAACAGGTCCATAGATTGGCAGCCAGAATCCATGAGGCCCGGGAGGAAATGACAAAGGTTTAGTTGGAGCTGAACTGCAAATCACTGAGCTGTAATTAAAGGTGCAGCCCTCCACACCCACAAAAGTTAGAGAGCAACATCCCCACGCTATCCAAATGGGGTTGGAACAAATTGGCCAGGTGACATAGGGGTGCACCAGGATGTTGGAACAAGCACTAGCCATACTTATGCACATGCAGGAAGACTCGAACCTACAACGCTTAGAGACAAAGGCGTGCGAGTTGCAGTAGGAGTACGACAGTGTCCAGGGCACCGTGTAGATAGTTTCCCTTACTCAATCACTCACCTGACTACATCAGGCAAGGGCACTGAACGACCGATTAGACGCCATGCACCAAAAAGAAGCCCTGCTTAAAGCACACATCTAGCCATGGATCGATCAAGCGTTCACAGTCACAGTGACCATTGAAGGGAAGCTGGAGCAAATGCAGGGACTGTATACAGTTGGATAGGAATGTGACCCTACTCATGAAAGTTTAGAGATATGTGTACAACAAGTACAACAGGAGGCGGAACAGTGTGTTACGGACACCCATGCTACGCGAGACCTATTGCATGGACTTCGTGCAAAGATCGCTACACCAGTAGAGTAACTCGGGATGAGTCGTGATGTTTGTGTTGGGGGCCTATTGGGAAGCAGATCCCCCCATAGCAAGCTTTTGGGGCTTGAAGCTCAAATTTTGGTAAAGTGTAATGTAAAGACCCTGCGAAATGAAAGCGCGAAGCGTGAGAGTCTAGGGTTATCCACCCTAAAATAATATAATTTAATGTATGGTATGTCGGCCTACCTATGGTCCGCAAACCATGGGATTGTATAAATAGAGCGGGGCTCTTAGTGTAAAGTCAGTCTTAGTTTTGAGAAGTATGAGATAGATGCGAAGGCATGGTTAGAAGATAGAAGTGAAATCTGAAGTGTATTGGGTCATTGTGGTAGATAGAGGCTCTGCAGCTGAGTGCGCAGAGGCCTAGTAGAGTCTGCAGCTGAGTGCGTAGGGCAGAGTCGGTTCTGTAAATGAACTTGAGCATTAATAAAGATAAGCTTGACTCAGAATATTATGCATCTACTTGTAGATCTGTATTTCTATGTTCTGGTTATTCTTTATGCATTTATATTATTTTCAAGTATGCGCGCTAATCTAAAAGTTGAACAAGTAATAAGAATATTGGGTCCGCGCAAACTAAGCTAAGCACTAGTATAATAGTAAGGTTCGGATCAGATCGGAACAATACAAAGGTGCACATGGGTTGCGAAGGATAAGAAGCTGCGTGAAATAGCGTAGCGCGCATATTAGGATCACGAACCTCTAGAACCCTCATCAAGACATCCTAGGGTGCAGAAACCTGGTTCCAACACCCTCCCATACTACTTCGGGTGTGACCTCAGTCCGCGCTCCGTGGATTGTTGCCGAAAGGGCCAATAGTACTGAGATTTTCTTGCATAAACTCACTGTTGAACCTATGTCATGCCCCAGCAAGCCAACACAAGTTGTGCCTTCAACTAAAATTTTGCTATCTAAAGGTTCAACTCCAACTCAACCCTGGCCATTTCTTCCTTTTCCTCACGCACCCGTGCTGCGAATATTTGGACACGTGCCTCCACTAGTTCTTCTGCTTGGATGGCCAATTTCAGGACCATCTAGAAGGCTTCCTCCACCACTTGCACCATTTGTCTATTCTACGCCACTACCTCATGACGCTGCAAGCTCAACTGTTCAATGTTGATGTGTTACTCGCTCATTACCTAGAGCGCGTGACCCTCCCTGGCTCATAGTTCTGCAATAACTCCATCTTACAAAATATAGAGTGTCTCTGGAAGGAGCGCAGCTACATTTAATATGATTCCCTTCAACCCGCTGACCATAGGCGTGTCAGCCTCATTTTCTGTAATGAGTGCTATATCTAGTAGCACTATGGTGTTGGTCATCCAGGTGCGCAATATTTCCTCGGCCATGGACGTGCCTACTGCGAGGCTAGTTAACACAGTGCTAGCCTGTGGAGTGCGCACCTGCAACTCCTGTATTTGTGCCAGGAGAGCCCCCAACACCATCTGGTGTTCGTCCTTGAACTAACAGAGTGCCTCTACGGTGACATCCCTCACCATATCACCAATTTTGTGTAGACCCCCCTCAGTGAGGGTGATCAGGTCGAACGAAGTCTTTGAAGCCTTTGACTTCTTTCGCAGCCCTACCTGCTCTCATGGGCGCAGACATTTTAGCTGAGTGGACGATGTCTACGGGTCCGAACCACCTTACTCTATATCAGTCTCCAGCTCAGGTGAACGGGACTTCTGTCCTTCGCGCTCTTCTTCTGCTGCTCTTCTGCCAACTTCACAGCATCGTGCGCCGCTGGGCCTTAGCTACTGCTGCTTCATTTTTGTGCTTTTGTGCTAATTATGCCATCCACAATTTCTCCTCTTCCTTTTTCCGCAGCACGGTAGAATTCTCTCGTTCCACCACAGAGCTAGCTAGGGCGCACCACTCTGGTGGCCATGACTCAAGGACTACAAAGATGACATCGTCTCTTGCCAGATAGGGTAATTCATGCCATGTATTCGCATGGTCCTTCCATGCCCTGATGCAGATGTAAAGATTTTGATCCATTCATATTCTTATTTTGTCTTTCTACTTCTTCTCTTGTACCACCATCGGGCTTACGCAATTGGATTCCTCCACAGACTCAATGATGCCTACTGGGAGCATCTTGTCTATTTCTATGCGAACCTTCTCCTTTTATTTCAGATTTAAGCAATACGGCCTCTACTTCACTAGCTTCGTGTCAGGTTTTAATGTGATCTGCATTACCACTAAATCTCCAATTATTCCCTTCAAATCTATAAACTTGGTGGGGAATAAGTCCTGACATTCATGGAGTAATTCAACGACCTTATCCACCGTCGCGTCATCCCAGTAGTCTCCAATCTTTATGAATTTAGGTTCTGCTTAGTCTTCACCGATGCGGTTATGTCAGGGTTCTCAATCTGTGGTCCTTCAACCTCACGGTGGTTGTTTGTCTCTGGAATGTTAATTTTCCGCAGATCTTCATCATCTTCTTCTGTAATTACATTATAACATTCCAACATGCAACTTAGCTGAGTAGCCAATTTAGGTTGAATCAATTCTACCGGCTCCTATGGTATCCTAAAGATGGTTGCTTTTACCATAAGTGGAAAGTGGTGACATGGTCACCCAGATCTTCACTAATTTTCCCTTCAAATTTTGCTATATCTGAGGGAAGCTTGGTTGGGACTGAAGGCCAACCCAGTTATATCTAATCAGATCATTAGTCAACTTAGAAAGATATTGCAAGTTTAATGTTTCCAAGAAAGGTAGTCGTGGAGGACTCTGAGGATTCCACCCAATGTGGGTGGAATTTCCAACATTCTGAAAACAATGCCCTAGATTTGTGAAGGCACCAAGTTTCCTAAAGTAACTCATAGACCCAACTGAACCGTAAGGATCTCATTGTTGTCTAGAAAAAAATGTAGTTTGACCAACTCTTGCAGAGAAATTTCTGTAGCCCTTAAATTTTCCCCCTAGAGAGGTGTTAAAAGGAGCAGAGAACCCTTGGTAAGGGTTCCATGAATTACCATAGGGAGAAAATTCCGGGAATGAACTGATAGAAGAATATGACATATGCCCCTGTTGGGCGAAATAATATTAATTCTCAGCTCTAAGCCCACTAACTTCAAGGTTAGTCCAACTTTGAAAAGGATTATAACTTTCACCCATAGAGGGAAAAGGTATTGATCCCAAAGATGGTTTGGAAAGTGCTATATGACCACCCCGAAATGGGAAATCCTGAAAAATAAGGTGACCCACTTGCCATGGAAGTCATGGACGTGGAGGGAGCTAATGGAATACTTAATGGAACCGAAGAAATTGCGATGGTCAGCATTCCAAAAGGGAAAAACCAATGCGAGAAGCAAAAGATTGAGTACTCGCACTTGGAGATGGAATGGAAGTAGATCTAAATATAGCAGTGTTAGGAGTAATGGAAGTTATGGAAATTGTTACTCCTCCTTGTACGGATACAGGAGTCTGCATACTAGTAGCACTCATGGTGGATGCCATGCTTCCAGTAGTGGTCATTGAAGGAAAAGATCAATATAAACCTTAGCTCGAAGGCCTGTTGGTCGGCGTCCCGACGTACAATAAAACATTTGGGTGATCAGGAGGAATAGGAGAATTATGAGTCAATAGAGACTCTTGAAGCACTTTGAATAATGTCTTCTGACTAGAAGAGGACTCTAGAAAGAACTGGATTGTGCCTCTCCAACTCTCTACTTATACAAGGTCTATCTTGTGAATCAATAACTCCAACCAAAGGATCAATCTTTGATGTGTTTGCTGCCACTGATTGAAAATCACTAGCAAAATTGCTCCTATGCCTTTGGGGAGAAGGCTCAAGACTCGTAGGTGAAAGCCCACAAAGTCTCCTAGACTGACAAACGGTGAATCAACCACTTTGAATTAATTTTAAGAAATCTAATTAAAGACTCAAAGAAGTTGTAAAGCTAGGCCAACTAGGAGCAAAGAGCACTCTCTAAAATTCCATAAATATGCAATCAAGCAAACTAATCCCAAGTATTTCTACACTCGGTGATGAGGATCGGACACCAAAATATAAGAAAGCGAATACACAAGGACATTCTGAAAATATGTGTGGTAATCATGACCAAGGCCTACAAGCGAAGGTAACATAAACAATTATGCTAACCTTGAGACAACAACCTTTTCCGGTGCAAGCGACCAAGCTTCACAAGGGTACCCTCCAGAAGTACTCATCAATGTGATGTAATGTCTACCCTAGGTGCCACGAGATTCCCCTCTGTAGCCACCTATGTGATCCCTAGGAAAGGCAACTATGGGCACCAACTAATATCAAAAGTTGGGTCGGTGGGATCCAACAAGTAGGAGAGGGGGTATCTCTCTTCCTTGTCTTCACTCTCCCTCGTGCTTAACTCCCAGTCATAGAACTTTCCCGGTATTTCCAACAATATTGGCTTTCGCTCGTTATTAAACTTCTATGTTTGATAATTTGAGTGGCCTTGGAGAGTTAACTCTCCACTCACCTATTCCAAGGTCCTAATGAACCTAAACTTGTTGGTGTTCGTTAATGAAAAATAGAAAATCTCTAGTTCTTTTTATTAGATTGCTTGATTTTAGAGGTAAAAAAAAAACAATAGAAACTTAACTATATGCATGCAGTTATTTTCTTTTGATGAAGAGGGATTTCTACTTGGGTTCTACGAAAAACTTATATAAGCATAATATTTTTCTTTTCTTTTCTAAAACACTACACACTAAAAATCTAAAAATATTAAGAATTACTATGATGAAAACTATCATAATGCAAATCTAAAAGACAATACAAGATCATAAAAATGCTCATACTATAAGAAAATGTGCTTCTTAATAGAGTCAATAAGCCAACTTGATAATGAAGAGGGCACAAATTTTAAAAACAAATTTCCTTGAAAAGCAAGCAAAACAAAATGAAAAGATCACAATTGCTCAACAAATAAAACAAACTCAATTCCATGCACATATCTTACTCATGTGATAAAGGGTTCCTTGTAGAAGTTTGATCTTGTGGTATAGGTCCAAGGCAAGTTCTCCTATGTGGAAATATTGTTTAAGGTCAAAGCATAAGGATAACAATTTTGTAGATATTGAGTTGTACACATAGACATAGCCATAGAAGTAGCTTGTAGCTTGTGAGTCCATTGTTGTCAACCCAAAACAATGTTATATTAATAGTGTAGTACTTAAGGCATGAGATTCTATCCGCATAATATTTATTGGGAAATGAGACTCTTTTTTTCTCTATATTAGACCTTAATTACATGCATGTATCCTACTCCCATGGTAGAGGTTTCATATAGATGCCTTGTCTCATGGTATATGTCCCCATTCATGGATGAGTCTTTCACAACAACTCCTTTCCAATCCAAAACACATTTTGGAAGAGGGGGTCTTGACATAGTTCCAATCGAGGTAGTTTATTAATGGAACTAACCAATATAGTTTGTCTATAAAACATGTTTTGGGAAATAATACCCTTTCCCTAAGGTGTCAAACCTCATAATAAAGATTGTATTATATTAAATCCAATTAAAGAACCTATTTTTATGGTCTAGGGCCCCATGTACAACCTATGAACTACATAAGCATTACCTTTAGGCTTTAGCCCTATAATTTGGTCTCAAATCAAGTTCTAGATGAGGAGCCCATTTACCAATATACTAAACTTTAGAATGAAAACCATATCATAGTCTTAGAATAAGTATCCATTGGAAGATATCACTCTTCTCTCACAAGTTTGAAAATTATATATATAATAGATTTTTCTCTCAATAGAAATTTATGTATACCTCCTTTAATCACTCTTAAATTTGTTTATGATTACCCTTTTGTAAAAAATAAATGAAAATTAGACATACCTAGTTTAATCACTCTTAAATTGGCTTATAATTATCCTTTTATGAAAATTAGACATACTTAGTTTAATCTCAATTACATCTCCGAATTAATAAAAATTATGCCTTTTTTAATAACCCTACTAAAAATGAGAAGTGGTTGTCTTGCTCTTCTGGTAAACCTATAAAGGTGATTTTTGAAAATTATTGGTTTTTATTCACTTGAGTGTCTATCAAGTGATCGCTTGTGGTAGCCGACTCCTCGAAAAGAGGCCACACAGCAACATTGTACAACGTCGTATATAAGTGAAAGTCAAAAGTAAAATACACCCGGCAAAGATTTCACATTCGATCAATAGAATGGATACTGCGAACTTCGTAATGGATTCTGAAAGTAATAGCGAATTTCCAGAAGAGTATGTCGATGCAGTGTTAAGAGGATTTGCTTATGATCCAATTCGTTTACCGCTTACTGAAGACTCTGCTCAGAAAGTTTACAACCGTAGGACATTGGAGAATATTTGGGATGCGAAGCACGATGAAGCCGGCAGCCCATTCACCCGCCAGCCCTTCGATATTAGACATGCAATTCCCCAGTCTGAACTGAGGCAACAGATGAAACATTACATACTCCACAACACAAGCTCAGCACTAAGGCTACAGAGACTAGAGGTCATTCCCGACTATACTAGGATCCTTAGCGAAAGAGAGATGAAAAATCTGTTGGAGCAATTGGTTAGTGATTATCAACGTCTAGTTAACGAGCATTATATCAACGGAAACGGAACTCTCGAGCGATATTGGAAGGTGTTGTGGCAGAGGTTTAATCTTGTTCGTCTATATTGCCAGTACAGGGCAGAAAATAGGAGCTTCTTTTCTGTCCTGGGAGGATACTCAAAATACTTGTCACGAATAGTAGATCAACGGCTATTTATTCTGTGTCTTGATTGCTACTATATGTATGATGATGCCCCGGAAGTGTGCAAAGAAGTAGCCAAAATTGTGGATATCATGGGTTTTAGAGACAACAAATTGTCGATTACCTAAAGACTTTTTATGGGCGCTAGTATACATTCTCTCCATCCTTGCTCAACTATGCAATTATCCGAAAATTAAGAGAATGGTGTTGAGAATTTATCGTCGGATGCTTTATGACGGCAGCGTCGATTACAACATTGTTTTCTCTTCTGGCGCACTTGAATTTGCTCTAGATATGTTAGGAAGACGGAGAGTAAATGCTCTCGATACGTTGGACACAGGGGGGCAGGATGCTCTCGATACGTTAGACACAGGGGGACAGGATGCTCTCGATAGGTTAGACACAGGGAGAGAGAATGCTGAGATATCTAATGAGGACTTATACAACGGATCGGCGCTCCTCAGAATTGGGTGGCAAAAACAGCAGAATCTCTACTACCCAGACTTTCGTTGCGTTGAAGTTATGGTGGACGTAGTAAATCTTTGCATTTCTCGTCTGGAGGGCATTCACCATGGCGGCCAGGCCATCTCTACATCTGAAGAAGAAGACGTTGAGAATATTAATTTAATAAGAGTATCTCTTGGTCGAGGGCTCTTCTTAATAGATTCCTTACTGGGATCCCCGTTCTTCCGTTATTATTCCAAAGCCAGGCTGCAAGAGTTAGGTATGGTAAGCGTGATTGTCCGAATGGTGAAGCTTGTGGCTGGGGACTTCAAATACCTTTGGTCATCTCATCTGCAACATGATATAAACATTATGGGTGAACTTCATGATGCTGGTGCTCTAAGAAGGGACGAGGTGGTCCAAGTCTTTGGGGATTTTCTGAGAAGCGATATTGTGGATCTGTGTTATCCACGTGTTATAGGCTCGCTGCGACAACTTGTATCGCAATATTCATCCGCCTCTAATTAAACGTGCAATACTTAGAATCTTTTATTTGTTTCGTGGTCTACTGTAGTCTTAGCATCGTTTATTTGTTTTGTCGCCTGCCGTTGTCTTCTCCACCACTCGTTTTCTATATTACTTCTTCAACTTATCACTTCATGATATACGTGAAACTTAAAACCTGTTGGGGAATTTTTTTTTTTGCTTCTACTGTTTGAGATGGGATAAATACCAAAACCCAAAAATATAACACAGAGACAATGCTCTGTTTCCTTTGCTCCAAGATCTTTTACACAGAGAAGTCTTTTAAAAATAATTACACAGGACAGAGTATTTCACCACCATAAAATTTCATTCATTAAACAAAATACTGAGACATATTCATCCTCTTTCACTCAGAGGGATTCACCAAAACATTTACACACAAGTTACTCTGCCTCCTATGAAATTTTACACCACTGTGTGTAAATATTTCATTTACATTCACTGCTGTGTGAAAACAAAACTTACAGGGAGTTACAGATTTACCTTTTCACCTGTGTGAAACAACTCATGGATTTGAAACAAAACAACCCACTGGTTTTCATTTACTTCTCCTCTTCCTGCACTGCTGTGCATTCTTTTCTTTTTACATCACCAAGACAACATTTTTACTCTGCTGCATGAAAATCCCTTTTACATTACAGACCCAAAAATAATTTTTGCACATCTGTGCTTCCCCTGTAATACAAAATTTACTCTGGTTCTTCACGGGTGCTGCGGACCCTCTGTTTTTTTACTTGCTGCTCCTCACACTAAAAACTACACATATTCCCCGCATGCAATTACATAATACTAATTACATTTTTAATCCCCGTGGGTTTTCTTTTTCACATGTCAAAACATTTGGTCAACGCTATATTAAAACATATATAAAAAAAATTAAAAATAAACTTACGAAATACCTCGCCCATACTCCTTTTTAACTTTGCCGTAACAAATATTTAAAACCTTACCAAAATAATTGTCAGCTATTTAACATACTGGATGGGCAATACGTATGGACCACACTATATTAATTTTATATCGGGCCCGTATGTACTTTCCTTGATCGGACGATGGAGAGGCTCAGCATTAATCCAACGGCAAAACTTTAATATTGGAAGACCTTTCTGACTGCTCTTTAAGCCATCGTGCAGCTTTGTCAAATCGACGGCTGAGAACGATATCGGAAGAGGTGAGATGGGTGAAAGATACCTTCCGATGGATTGTCAGTGCTGATGTCAGGCCAGCATCACTGCTTGGACAGTTGTCAGCTCTCAATTGCATCGGAGCTCGTTGCACGGAAACTGCCTTTTGCTGAAGGGTGGTGCGATATGATACCGGGCGGGTTAAATTTCCTGTGGTGGTTTTCTCCATTGACTGCTGACCCGTCCGCGCGGTTGGTGAAATTATAATTTTAACAGCACTTCATGAAGAACAGCTGCCAACAGCTGCGAACCATCAAACAAAATACCCCATAAGCCATACATTTTCTTAACATTAAATGTTTACGGATTAATGCTAATGGTAACATAGCATTACTTGATCAACCGTTCGAATTGCTTTAATTAGCCCATTTTTTCCTAGTTTTTTAACTTTTGAGCCTCCATACCTCGTTTGGAGGCCAAATAAGATGAAAATGCCTCTGATTGGTTAAAAGCTCAAGAAAATATAAAATATTGTATGGCATGCGAAGAAACTTTGGTCTAAGTTCAAATAAATTCTTGGTTTTCGTGTCAGACTAATAGCCACCGACAAAAACTGATTACTATAGTCCCTGCCAGCCCGCAGGGCAGGGACTAAAAAGGCTTGTTCACATAATACTGAACTCTAGAGCCATAGGTCCCATAATATTTGAAAGCAAGAGAGCCCAGGGAAAACACACCAAAATATTATATGCTAATTAGATAACTATTAGTCAATGGTATACAAATCAATATCAAAAAAGGCTTGTTCACATAATACTGAATTCTAGAGCCATAGGTCCCATACGCCCTTAATCAACCGCTCTCGTTGGTTTTCCGTTGAGCCATAATGACACAGGTGGGCACTAAATACAGAAGACGAGCAATCACAGATCAAAATGGAGAATGGACTCGGCAAATGAGAGAAACAAAAAACGAAAATGAAACAACCCTTACATGTTACAAAGTCATTTATCTTGTGTATCCTATTAATAATATCAAGAAACCATACCAATCATTATATGATAACAAATTGAAGCAATCCTTACATGTTACAAAGTCATTTATATTGTGTATCCTATTAATAACATCAAGAAGCTGTACCCAATCATTATATGATAACAATGGCTAGTGGTGCATTGCCACCTATGATTCCTAATGAAACTTGGAGACGGTAAAAGGAGGTGTTGCAAACCCTAATTTTAATTTGATGTCTATTTGAATAATAAACTGAAAATGATGATGATGGTAAAATTAATAACCTTACCCGACAGCTAAACCATTAGAAATCTACATTCCGTAACTGCACTCAATATTTAGTATTTACAAAATGTTTTGAAAATTACACAAACAAATATGACTGAAATTATGAAAACTAGATTAATATTTTAAAATAATTTGTTAGATAATGGATTATGTTAAAAATTATGAAAACTCGATTAATATTTTAAAATAATTTGTTAGGTAATGGATTATGTTAAAAAGTTACACTGAAATAATATAATATGTAATAATAATGGTGTTGTTTAAATGTTTTTAGGATTTTTTTTACAGGAATTTGATTTTTTTGTTAAAAGTTGATTTGTGTTGATTAAATTGAGTTTTTGATTATATATAGATTTAATATTTTGAAAAAAATTAAGGCCTTTGGATTGTGGGGAATTGACAAATCAAATTTATAATTCCAATAATAAATAGGAAAAACACTTCCAAAATATTTAAAGATATACTAAGACTATAGGAATGTTACTTAACTTATTTTTAAATCGGACAATACAATTTGTTGAGAAATTATGATTTCTTGTTTTTTAAAATACATTTTTGAATACTCAAATAAATAAGTTCAGTACAAATAAAAACACTCAATCTATGCACTCAAACTAATATGTGACCTAAAACTTATTATTTTAAAAAATCTATACTAAAAACAAATTGATTTTATAAAAATCATTCATCAATAAATAACTAACTAATTTATTTTTAAACATATTATATCATAATATATATATATATTATTTAAATTTCCCATCTATCTTATTCAAATTTCTGCAATACTTATGTACGAAAAAGGGAGGAATAATGCACATATCCAATAATACACAGATATCCTGAGATCCGCCTGATTATAGTAAAGTGATGTAAATGTATTCCTTTCGAGATCTTTACAATGATTCCAAGATATTCAAATAACCCTCCAATACTTTCAAGTAATCGTGAATATTACAAAATTGATTGAAATTGTAAAAATGACAACAGGATGGTAGTAGAAGAACATCTTCTGAAGAAAACTCACATAAGAAAATTACATTACCACACAATAAAGCGATATTTCAACAGATTTTGACTATCAGAGCAGGGGTTGAAAGCCTTATACAAATTTCTTGGGAGACCTGAGAAAATCAGAGATTAAAGGTAATTCGAAAAAGGTTTGGAAGAATTGTTTGCACCATCCCTAAAAATTAAATGTCCATTTAAGGTTTTCGCGGATTCAAAGATATGGAAATCAGAATTTATGTAGGAATATTAATTCCAACTGTCGTGCAGCATTGTCGGAAGCCGCCAGTAAACCACGAATGCAAAACCGCCAGTACACCCTCCCTGCACCCGACTGCAAAACCGCCAGTACACCCTCCTTGCACCGCTTTTACTGAAAGATGGTTTTTCCTCAAATGGCAGCAACAAACACGTGGACAACAATTTTTTTCAGAGTAGTTTTCCAAGTAGCATAAAGATCGGCAAGGAAGGGCCTTGCGATATTATCAACAGCTGTCCGATTTTTTAGGGCAAGATCTATTGTTGTGTACAGGCCTGCAGCAAATGAACTTGACATGAAGTGAAAGTTTTGATTTTGAACGCTAGTTTTGTCAGTAAAATATTAATGAATTTAATGTGATTGGTAACGTTGGTAAAAATAGTAAACACCAGATTTTATTGCGGACATGGGAAATGTACCACAACATCTAGAAATATCAGGAACTAAACTTATTTGCCTGCGCCTCCATACCTAATTTTAATTTCTAGTCTTGTCATAAAATTTTAAGTAGTTTTCTGTTGTGTTGTTGAATATAATGTTTGTTGTTGTCCATTGAGAAATGATGTGAAGCGTAGCTAAACGCACATGAAAAAGACGGCAAAACGCAGCAGAGCTTGAAGGTCTAGTTTTTGTGGATGGAATGAAAAGAGAAACTCGCCGCAGCGAATGTAAGGAGAATGTTTTCAGCAGGTTGAATGTAATACACACAACAGTGTAGATGTAATGCAAAGAATACGCAACAACGTAGAAATGTATATGCAAGGGAAGCATGCAACAGCGCGAAGGTGAAGTATGACCTTGTTTTGTTTTGTAAAACATGAAATGAAATATGCACGCAGCAGCGTGAGTATAGTTTCTGTTGGTGAATATGAAAATGCAACACACAGTAGTGTGAATATGTTTTAGTGTGGTTTGTTGTTGAGAAAGGGAGCACGCAGAAGCATGATTGTAATATTTTTTGTTGAACATATGTAATGGGAATGTGCAGCAGCGCTAATGTCATTTTTTAGAATGAAATGTAACGCAGAGAAATACGCAACAGTGTGAACTTTAGAAGAGTGAAGAAGTTTTACACACAACAGTGTAATGTTTTCAGGAGAAGACAGAGTCTGTAATGCACAACAGTGCAGAGATATTACAGCCTGAGCGCCATTGTGAAGAGCAGTGCGAATGAAGAGATTTTCACACAGCAGTGTAAAATCTCAAAGCAGAGACAGAGTAATTTATTTGTGTGGAACTGAAGCGTTCCCTGGTTGGAATCCCTCTATGTGAGGAATATGTTTTTGTAATAGCAGTTGTGAAATCCCTCTGTGTGAGGAATATGCTTTTGTAATGGCATTTGGAGAATCCCTCTGTTAAGAGGAAGATGCTTTTGTAACAACATTTGTGAAATCCCTCCGTGAGAGGAAGAATCTTGTAGCAACAGTCTGGTTAATGAAACACCGTATTTAGAAAGTAGTTTCTCGGCGTCAAAACAGAGTGTTGTTGAAACACCAGTTTCAGCATTGCTGAAACACCGTCGCTGAAACACTGTTGACAAAACTCTGTTGCTGAAACATCGTATTCCGCAAACAATATTTTTATTTTTTTTTCCCGATGTGTTAAAACAGGAGCATTGTACTATTTTGTTCGTTTGTTATAAAATTATCAGAAATTCCCAACATGGTATCAGAGCTTGTCCAGGCTCTTTGAAGGTGTCAAAGAAGCTGAAGGAAGGATTTCTTGCTGCAACAACGTCTCTACCAGAGTGAAGACTCAGCCAAGAAAGATTCAAAGGTATTTCTCAAGTTTTTTTTGTGTTGCTGTTGAAGACAGTCAGTGATTTTTAAAAACACAATCAAGTATTTTGAAGCATAGTTTAGAGAGCAAGAATCGTTGGCTTCAGCACCAGCACTAGCATGGGTATCTTTAATACTCAACTCCCACAATTTAATGGGAAAAACTATGACTATTGGGCAATAACCATGAGAGCCCTGCTTACCTCAAAAGACTTATGGGAATTTGTTGAGGATGGTTTTGAAGAACCAGCAGATGAAGATGGTTTTAACAGTTTAACTCAGGCAGAGAAAGAACTGCTGAAGAGCAATAAGGAGAAGGATTGTAAAGCCCTCTACTATTTGTATCGAGCAGTGGATGAGAATGTGTTTGAAATGGTAACAGTAGCTCAGAGATCCAAAGAAACATGGAAAACTCTCAAGATAGCCTATCAAGGCATGGAGAAAGTGAAGACAACAAAACCACAGTTCATTGAGGAGAAAACTTGTGATGAAAGCATAGAGAAAACAGTGAATGTTAAAAACTATTTGTCTCATGATGAAAATGATGAGGAGATGGCTGAAATACATCCCCGGACAGCAGCACCAACACAAGAGGCAACAAAAAAAGGTATGAACTCTTTGTTTGCTTTATCTTGTCATGTTGATGACCCTGTTCATTTCGAAGAAGCAATTAAGGATAGGAAATGGATAGAACCCATAAATGGGAAAAAGGAATTGGAGTTCCTTGAAGATCTATTTAAAGAGTATGGAGTTCGATACGTAACTCTTGCCAAGATGGTTGAGATGGGCTTCACTACCAACAACCTTGTCAATATGACAGAGGAAGAGATTGAAGATTTGATGAAGACCTTGGTAGAACTCTATCATATGGATCTTCTTATAGGGGAGAGATATGAAATTAAATCTGCCATAAGAGTAGAGAAGGAGCAGGTTGCTGATATTCTGACCAAACCATTGGGGCAGAAAAGTTTTGAGTTTTTGATGAAATGTCTGGGTATGATTGATAACCCAGCAGTTGAAATTAAAGGGGAGTGTTGGAATATTAATTCCAACTGCTGTGCAGCGTTACCGGAAGCCGCCAGTGAACTGTGACTGCAAAACCGCCAGTACACCCTCCCTGCACCGCTTTTACTGAAAGAAGGTTTTTCCTCAAATGGAAACAACAGACACGTGGACAACAATTTTTGTCAGAGCAGTTTTCCCCGGAGCATAAAGATCGGCAAGGAAGGGCCTTGCGATATTATCGACAACCGTCCGATTTTTGAGGGCAAGATCTACGGTTGTGTACAGGCCTGTAGCAAATGAACTTGACGTGAAGTGAAAGTTTTAATTTTGACCGCCAGTTTTGCAAGTGAAACATCAATGAATTTAATGTGATTGGTAAACGTTGGTAAAAATAGTAATCTAAACACCAGATTTTATTGTGGACATGGGGAATGTACCGCAACATCCAGAAATTTCAGGAATTAAACTTATTTGTTTGCCGCTCCATACCTAGTTTTAATTTCTAGTCTTGTCATAAAATTTTAAGTAGTTTTCTATTGTGTTGTTGAATATAATGTTTGTTGTTGTCCATTGAGAAATGATGTGAAGCGCCGCTGAGCGCAAATGAAAAAGAGGGCAAAACACAGCAGAGCATGAAGGTCCAGTTTTTGTGTATGGAATGAAAAGAGAAACTCGCCGCAACGAATGTAAGGAGAAGGTTTTCAGCAGGTTGAATATAATACACACAACAGTGTGGATGTAATGCAAAGATTACGTAGCAGCGTAGAAATGTATATGCAAGGGAAGCACGCAGCAGCGCGAAGGTGAAGTATGACCTTGTTTTGTTTTGTAAAACATGAAATGAAATATGCACGCAGTAGCGTGAGTATAGTGTCTGTTGGTGAATATGAAAATGCAACACACAGTAGTGTAAATATGTTTTAGTGTGGTTTGTTGCTGAGAAAGGGAGCACGCAGAAGCATGACTATAATATTTTTTGTTGAACATATGTAATGGGAATGCGCAACAGCGCTAATGTCATTTTTTAGAATGAAATGTAATGCAAAGAAATACGCAGCAGTGTGAATGTTAGAAGAGTGAAGAAGTTTTACACACAACAGTGTAATGTTTTTCAGGAGAAGACAGAGTCTGTAATGCACAGCAGTGCAGAGATATTACAGCCTGAGTGCCATTGTGAAGAGTAGTGCGAATGAAGAGATTTTCACACAGCAGTGTAAAATGTCAAAGTAGAGACAAAGTAATTTATTTGTGTGAAACTGAAGCGTTCCCTGGTTGGAATCCCTCTGTGTGAGGAAGATGCTTTTGTAATAGCATTTGGATAATCCCTCTGTTAAGAGGAAGATGCTTTTGTAACAGCATTTGTGAAATCCCTCCGTGAGAGGAAGAATCTTGTAGCAACAATCTAGTTAATGAATACAAGTTTTTTTTTGTTGCTGAAACACCGTATTCAGAAAATAGTTTCTCGGCGTCAAAACAGAGTGTTGCTGAAACACCAGTTTCAGCATTGCTGAAACACCGTTGCTGAAACACTGTTGGTGAAACTCTGTTGCTGAAACACCGTATTTCGTAAACGATTTTTTATTTATTTATTATTATTTCCGATGTGTTAAAACATGAGCATTGTTATGTTTTGTTCGTTTGTTCTGAAATGATCAGAAATTCCCAACATGGTATCACAGCTTGTCCAGACTCTTTGAAGGTGTCAAAGAAGCTAAAGGAAGGATTTCTTGTTGCAACATCTTCTCTAGCAGAGTGAAGACTCAGTCAAGAAAGATTCAAAGGTATTTCTCAAGTTTTTTTTGCGTTGTTGTTGAAGACAGTCAGTGATTTTTAAATACACAATCAAGTATTTTGAAACATAGTTTAGAGAGCAAGAATCGCTGGCTTCAGCACCAGCACTAGCATGGGTATCGTTAATACTCAACTCCCACTATCTAATGGGAAAAACTATGACTATTGGGCAATAACCATGAGAGCCCTGCATACCTCAAAAGACTTATGGGAATTTGTTGAGGATGGTTTTGAAGAACCAACAGATGAAGATGAGTTTAACAGTTTAACTCAGGCAGAGAAAGAACTGTTGAAGAGCAATAAGGAGAAGGATTGTAAAGCCCTCTACTAGTTGTATCGAGCAGTGGATGAGAATGTGTTTGAAAGGATAGCAGCAGCTGAGAGATCCAAAGAAGCATGGAAAACTCTCAAGATAGCCTATCAAGGCATGAAGAAAGTGAAGACAGCAAAACCACAGTTCATTGAGGAGAAAACTTGTGATGAAAGCATAGAGAAAATAATGAATGTTACAAATTGTTTGTCTCATGATGAAGATGATGAGGAGATGGCTGAAATACATCCCCGGACAGCAGCACCAACACAAGAGGCAACAAAAAAAGGTATGAACTCTTTGTTTGCTTTATCTTGTCATGTTGATGACCCTATTCATTTCAAAGAAGCAATTAAGGATAGGAAATGGATACAACCCATGAATGGGAAAAAGGAATTGGAGTTTCTTGAAGATCTGTTTAAAGAGTATGGAGTTCGATACGTAACTCTTGCCAAGATGGTCGAGATGGGCTTCACTGCCAACACCCTTGTCAATATGACAGAGGAAGAGATTGAAGATTTGATGAAGACCCTGGTATAACTCTATCATATGGATCTTCTTATAGGGGAGAGATATGAAATTAAATCTGCCATAAGAGTAGAGAATGAGCAGGTTGCTGATATTCTGACCAAACCATTGGGGAGAAAAGTTTTGAGTTTTTGATGAAATGTCTGGGTATGACTGATAACCCAACAGTTGAAATTAAAGGGGAGTGTTGGAATATTAATTCCAACTGTCATGCAACGTTGCCGGAAGCCACCAGTGAACTGCGACTATAAAACTGCCAGTACACCCTCCCTACATCGCTTTTACTGAAAGATGGTTTTTCCTCAAATGGCAACAACAGACACGTGTACCACAATTTTTGTCAGAGCAGTTTTCCCTGGAGCATAAAGATCGGCAAGGAAGGGCCTTGCGATATTATCAATAGCCGTCTGATTTTTGAGGGCAAGATCTACAGTTGTGTATAGCCTTGCAACAAATGAACTTGACGTGAAGTGAAAGTTTTGATTTTGACCGCCAGTTTAGTCAGTGAAACATTAATGAATTTAATGTGATTGGTAAACGTTGGTAAAAATAGTAAACACCAGATTTTAGTGCGGACATGGGGAATGTACCGCAACATCCAGAAATTTCAGGAATTAAACTTATTTATCTGCCCCTCCATACCTAGTTTTAATTTCTAGTTTTGTCATAAAATTTTAAGTAGTTTTCTGTTGTGTTGTTGAATATAATGTTTGTTGTTGTCCATTGATAAATGATGTGAAGCGCAGTTAAGCACAAACGAAAAAGAGGGAAAACACAGCAGAGCATGAAGGTCCAGTTTTTGTGGATGGAATGAAAAAAGAAACTCGCTGTAGCGAATGTAAGGATAAGGTTTTTAGCAGGTTGAATATAATACACACAACAGTGTGGATGTAATGCAAAGAATACGCAACAGCGTAGAAATGTATATGCAAGGGAAGCACGCAATAGCGCGAAGGTGAAGTATGACCCTATTTTGTTTTGTAAAACATGAAATGAAATATGCACGCAGCAGCGTGAGTATAGTTTCTGTTGGTGAATATGAAAATGCAGCACACAGCAGTGTGAATATGTTTTAGTGTGGTTTGTTGTTGAGAAAGGGGGCACGCAGAAGCGTGATTGTAATATTTTTTGTTGAACATATGTAATGGGAATGTGCAACAGCGCTAATGTCATTTTTTAGAATGAAATGTAATGCAGAGAAATACACAACAGTGTGAATGTTAGAAGAGTGAAGAAGTTTTACACACAAGAGTGTAATGCTTTTCAGGAGAAGACAGAGTCTGTAATGCACAGCAGTGCAAAGATATTACAGCTTGAGCGCCATTGTGAATAGCAGCGCGAATGAAGAGTTTTTTACACACAGCAGTGTAAAATCTCAAGACAGAGACAGAGTAATTTATTTGTGTGGAACTGAAGCGTTCCCTGGTTGGAATCCCTCTGTGTGAGGAAGAAGCTTTTGTAACCGCAGTTGTGAAATCCCTCTGTGTGAGGAAGATTCTTTTGTAATAGCGTTTGGAGAATCCCTCTGTTAATAGGAAGATTCTTTTGTAACAGCATTTGTAAAATCCCTTCGTGAGAAGAAGAATCTTGTAGCAAAAGTCTTGTTAATGAATACAAGTTTTTTTTTTTGTGTTGCTGAAACACCGTATTCAGAAAATAGTTTCTCGGCGTCAAAACAGAGTGTTGCTGAAACACCAGTTTCAGCGTTGGTGAAACACTATTGACAAAACTCTGTTGCTAAAACACCGTATTCCGCAAACGATGTTTTTTAATTTCCGCTGTATTAAAACATGAGCATTGTTCTATGCTGTTCGTTCGTTTGTTCTAGAATTATCAGAAATTTCCAACACCTTAACCATAATCTTTGATAAATAAACTTCCATTATTTAAGATTTAAAGGTTCGCCATTATCTAAATTTTCTTCCTAGATATTGAAGTCTTGTTCTAATGTTTATTAAACGTTCTTCCGAAAATGCTGTATTTTGTAATCAAAGTGTCAGAGAGAAAGTAGAAATTCTAAACTTTGGAAGTTCGACGCAGAAAAGAACACATATACAGCTGCAAGCCTAAAGGCTTAGTGACTCCTTGGCAAAAGCATCAGCTGAACACAAAATGCCAGTGAATTTGAATGGCATTTTGCGCAGCCTTCCAAATATCTATTTCGACGAAAGCTGAATTCAAAGCTGAATCCTCCTAGAGTCCGCTGCCATGGCCATATCCCGCCACGTATGCACGAAATTGAAGAAAAGAGTAGAAAATGTACCTTATTGCGAATTTTTGACGGAACAAGAGCTTCAATGGTCCTCTAAACGCCAAGTCAAAATCTTGCCAAATTGCCAATACTATTCAAAATTTGGAGACATTGTGGCAATCGGTGTAAGAAATTTGGTGTAGGAATACATGCTTCGAGGTGTATATTGTTCGCCATTATCCTGTGAGGGCCTAAGTAAAGACCTTCAACAAATGTCATTCTCCAAATTGGACGGTGCATATCGTCTTAATGTTCTGTCCCTGGTCTCCGCAGTCTGATTGCTGACTATGCGAGTTCTAAAATGCGTGGCAAACAGGTTAATGGAAATAAGGCTATTCGGTAACGGTAACGCTACGTCATAAAAAATTCGACACAGTTGAGCCACGTCATTCAGTCCTGTTTTTCTAAAGAATCGGCCATGGAACGGGAATACTTGCCACGTAAGTAGAATTGACAAAATACCGTAACTTTTAAAACGTTTGTTTTTTAATTTATTTATGAAGTTTTAGAATGGACAAAATACTGTAAATTTACTTATGAGATCGAGTTGCACTACCACTTTTTGGTATATCAACCTTAATAAGGGATTAATTGTGATTGTTTAAATTTTTATTTTTATAATTAAAAAGAGAGAAACACTTTAAGATTAATATAGTTATTGATTTAATAAGTTAGGAAAGTTGAATGTTAGTCGAATGTTATGGAAATGAAAACAGATGTAAGAGAGTAGGAATTTAAGGAAAAAATGTTTTTTATCTACAATTATTTTAGTATAGCAAAAGCAGGTTCTAATCTTTATAATATTCATTATCTTTTTATTCGTGTCAAAACAAAATTAGTTGTAATCTTTGTAATACCTTAACTTTCTTTTAGCTTCTACTCTTTATCATGCTACAATTTATCTTTACAGTACATCATCTTAATTTTTTTAAAATTAAATTATTTATACAATTTAATTATATTAAAAATATAAAAAATTAATTAATAATTAAATTAATAATTAAACTAAATTACTATAATTAATATTAATGAATGATAATGAATGATAGTTCAGTACATCCAAACAAAAGGAATCTACATTGCCTAATTGCATTCGATGTCTATGAAATATTTAAAAATTGGGGGCAAAAAATTACGAGGACTTCAAACGCTAAATCAGATCAAAAAACGGAAGCAGGTTTGCAAAAAATCACTGCAAAAGTCGGGAAAAAAATGAGACTGATTTCCCAGAAGAAAAAAAAATGTCGAAAAGAGCTCCGAATCTCCTGCAAAACAAGGAAAGTCGATCATGGAATGAAATTGGATTACTGTTTAATGTTTACCGAACCTTGTTTTAAAAATGCAGATATATCCTCAAGAACTCCATGTAATCGTTGCCGAAGCCGTATCGTCAGGCATCAGACGCGCAAGACAGGAAGTAAACTACAACGAATCATAGCATAAAATGGTAAATATTCTGAGTTTAATTCAAATTTGAAATCAAAGATGTATAACAACATTATGGCGGCAAAAAATGATCTTCCGCGCACAAGTCACAAGAAAACTACATTCCGACCAAATGAAGGGACCCTGGCAGTTGAAAACCTTGTCTTTTTCTTTCCAGTCCAAAGAAATCCACTAATTAGTTAGTTTGACCAGGCTTTATAAAACTAAAGTCGCAAGGTTTAGCTCGAAATCTAGAAGAGCATCGAAGGTTTTGGCGAATTCTTTACTCTACTGATACGGAATTTCAGAGTGTTACCACAATGTTTAATAAATAAACTCGTATTTAAACAATTTTGTGTAAGCTTTAACGTTTTAGTCAGTTTTCAAGCTTTTTTCCATGGCATTTAACAAATCCACTACCAGTTAAAGTCCACAATCTTTGCCAAAACTACTTCCGAAAATCCAGTAATTTTCTCCAATTGTCCAAGGGATCATGGCAAGAGTCGAATCGTAGCAAGAAAGTAAAATTTCTATAACTTTTAAAGTTCGGCCAAAAGGTAGACTGAAGACAGCTTGAATCCCCCGGCCTAGCGACTCGCTCGGGAAAAACTCCAGAGGAACACAAAACGGTAGTGAAATTTAACGGTATTTGCGCAAGCTTTACTAAAAATCTGTCTCGAGAAACGCCTTAGTCTACTGATTTTCCTCGCCACAGGCAAACTCCTGGACGAACGCACAAAATTGAACCAAAATGCAAAAAGATTGCAAAACGAGAAGAAAAATATAGCTTAGGCCGAATTTCTAGCGGAAAAAGAGGCACGATGTTGCTCTGAACGCCGCGTAAAAGGCTAAAGGGGTCAAAATCTCACCATAATTCCAAAAACGGCGTCAAAGTTTTGGAGAAGTTGCAGCAATCTGTCTCCAAATCAGCCAATTACATGATTAAAAATTCCAGAAGAAAACCATTGCCAGTTTCCCTGCCCCTGAGGTCGTTTTCTTGCGAGAGCATGAGAACAAACAGGTCTAGAACCGAGTTCATCCTCCGCATTCGACGACCAAGATCGTCTGAACCGTTACCCGTCGTTCTCTTCTGTACGGTTGCCAACTGTTTTAGGACAAAATTCTTGCTTGGCGGACACGTGTAAAGAATTTCGCTATCTGGTCCGACAGAGGAATGGAGACGCTGGCGGAGTCGAACTCAGCGGGATCAGTATTCATGGCTTTGAGTTTACTTATTCGCTTAATATCGTGTGCCTTGAGGAAAATCTGACGGGTTGAGAACAATCCTCGGCTAAATAAATGGATCGTAGCCGTTAGAGGCTTTAAAGTAACGGATGAAGGTGTCACTGCAAATGAAAAAAGGAACGACGGGAGAGGAGGAACCGAAGAGTAAGAATTTCGCTTTCAAACTTTTAATCATGTCTTCACGAGCGTTCAAGACAAACTGAACTGAAATAAAAAAATTTAGTCCTGTTTTTACGAGAGTGGCAGGGTTCTGGGGATTTATTTATTATTTATTTTTGTCTATGTTTCAATTTCAAGAACATTTATAAAGGATTATTTTGTTATTTACTCCACACATGTAAGTTATTTTTTCCGCTTTTTCGACTTGGAAAAAAAGATGTGAATTTTTCTTTGCACTTTTCAAACTCGTCGGGTGACTTATTTAATCATCTTGAAAGTAAAGGGAACAAATGTAATGATCTTTAACTTCACATAAAACTCTGCCTTAGCATCCGCGTTGAATAATGTAATTTTCAGGAAGTCCGACGTTGGCCTGGCCTGCAAAGAATAATTGATCATTTCCATTAGCAATAAATTTAATCTCTTTTTTTTTTTTTTTCTTCTTCTTTCATTTTTTATTACTATTTATTTTTAAGGTTTTAAAGTTTTTTTTATTACTATTTAATTTTTAAGGTTTAAAGGTTTGGATAATTAAATATTTGTTTTCCATATATATAATATTAATATTAATATGAAATTCTTGTCATTTTTGCTATTTTATATAGATGTCAAGTTTTGGGTTGCAGTTTATTTAGAGAATGATGGAGGAAGATTGAGCTAATCCAAAAATAATGTATAATCTACAACCTCAAGAGTAAAGGAAATACTCCCTACCATATCCTATTGATTGAAGCTAATCTTTCCCCATTGAAAGCATGACCATGACTAGGTACCTCATGTATAAAAAGACGCTTTACAACATGGAAGCCAAGAGGTTTCCAACTTCTAACTCTAGTCAAACCCCCACCTCCACCTCAAGAAGGATGGCATAAGGATGCTTAGTCTTGGCTAAACTATTGGGAGCTAAAGGAGGAGATCATCTTGAAGAATAAGGATAATATTAAAAATATTATTACTTCCAAGTTTAAGGATAAATTGCTAGAAGATAGGGAGTTAGAGGAAAAAATGAGGTTTGGGTATTATAAGGAGGTGATCAACCCCAATCTAGAAAACCATAATTATCTTTCCGTCTTGGCCAATGCTAATAAGAAAATAAGTAGTGTTAAGATACTAATTAATTCTCATGAGCTTCTAGGTGAAAGAACACCCATTCTAATTTTCAAAATCTTTGCCACACTACCAACCTTCTTGAGTGTAATCTAGAAACACTTGTCTCTTTTCTTTTTGACAATATAAATAAAATCTTAAAAAATCTTAAATAACCTCATACTTTCTTAAAATCATCTTAATCAAATAACAAATTTCCAAATATATTTAATTATAAAATCATATTTTTTATTAAGTATTTAAAATTATTTCTAAATTTTTAAAAATATCTCTAAATTTTAAAAAATATTTGTTTTATTAGACAATTATAAAATATGTATTTAAATAATTAACATTTAGATAAGTATGTTTGTTATTCCATAATCTTTGAAAGCAAAAAAGCCTAAGAAAAACACACGAAAATATTATATGCTACGTCATCAAAAGCTCGAGCCACGTCAGGGAGATCGGTATTCGAATGTGATAACTGTCATTCAGTACTGTGTTTCACTCTGCGTTTTCTCTCGTGGTAAATTAGTTGTTCATTTTAAAGAATCGACTATAGAACGGGAACACTTGCCACGTAAGCAGAATGGACAAAATA
The DNA here is from genome assembly GCA_000404065.3 of Pinus taeda. Lineage (NCBI taxonomy): Eukaryota > Viridiplantae > Streptophyta > Pinopsida > Pinales > Pinaceae > Pinus > Pinus taeda. The sequence continues at coordinate 143,113 of APFE031721851.1, forward strand.
CTGTAACTTTTCAAATGTTTGCTTTCTAATTTATTTATGAAGTTTTAGCATGGACAAAATACTGGAACTTTACTTACGAGATCGACTTGCACGCCCCCTTCGCGTTTCGGGTGTCTCCAACACCACATCTTTTAAATCGTAGGAAATGTCAAAGGTGATATTGATGATTTGTTTTGTTTTGTTTTATTTTATTTTTAAATAAAATGGTAAGTTAAGTTAAAATGATATTGTTTCAGAAATTTTATTATATTTTTATTATTAATTAATTTTAAAATAAAATATATAATATATATATATATATATATATTATTAATTTTTAAAATAATATTGATATGTTTATTATATATATATTTTTATTTTTATAAAAATAATAATAATATTTATTTTATTTTATTTTATTCTTAATTTTATTTTATAAAAAAAGAAGTAAATAATTTCATTTCAGGGTTAATAAATTAAAATAAATTTAGAAATAAATATAAAATGGAATTTTATAAAGATTAATAAAAAGAATTTTACATTCAAATTTATTAAAAGAAGTCAAATTATTTAATTTTCTTTTGTCATTTAATTACATTAATGGTATGTTATTTATTATTTTATGTTAACCGATTAAAAAAATTGTATTTTCAAAAATTTGATTCTTCTTAATACTTAATAGATTCAAGTTTGATTTATATTTTTTTATTTTTTGTATGTTGTTATATGCATACATATATATAGTTATTGGAGTTCTTTAAGTGCGATTTTTTGAAGTTTCTCAAAGCCCCTTTAACACTTTGATTGTGTAGAGTTCACCCATTAAACTTGTGATTTAAATGAATCCTTGTAGGATTCTAGACAAATTAAATCGAAAAATAAATCGAAAAACTTTTCAAAAAGTAACACTCAAAGACACTGGATAGTTATTTGTTTTAGATATTTACATAATAATTTATTTATTTTTTGTTATCATGATGATGATGATTAAGGTCCACTAAGAACAATTTTGTATATCAGACCTTAATAAGGGATTAATTGTGACTGTTTAAAATTTTATTTCTATGATAAAAAAGGAGAGAAAGAAACACTTCAAGATCATTATAGTTCTATTGACTTAACAAGTCAAGAAGGTTGGATGCGCGACAAACGTTATGGAAATGAGAACATATGTGAGTAAGAGTCGGGCAATATAAAAAAAAGTGATTTTCCTCTTCAACCCTCTCAGTATCACAAAGGTGGCAGGTTTTTTCATCCTAGGGTATTTTGGGGACATTCCAACGCCCGATTTGACTATGAAGCTCATGAAAAAACCTTTGCAATGTTCATTATCTTCTTATATTGGTCAAAATAGAGAGATAATTTGAGTTAGCAAGTGTGGGGTTGATCTCATCCTTGTAATATCTTAGCTTCCTTTTCCCCTCTAGCTCCTTATCATCCCACAATTTATCCTTAAATTTGAAGGTATTAGTATTTTTAGTACTATCGTTATTCCCCAAGATGATCTCCTCCTTTATCCCCCAATGGTTGAGCCAAGATTGGGCATCCTTATGCCATCCAAACTTGATATTGAGGTGGGGTTTTTAGCTAGAGTTGGAAGCAATTTTGGGAAACCTCTTGGCTTCTATGTTGTACATGAAGTACCTAAACACAACAGTGCTTTGAATGGGGGAAAGGCTAGCTTCGATTAGGAGGATAGCATAGGGAATGCTCCCTTTAATCTTGAGGTTGTAGGTTATAAATTGCTTTTGAATCATCTCGATCTTCCTCCATGACTCTCCAGATATAATGCAACTCCAAACCTCACATTCATATAAAATAACAGGGTTGACGAGAGTCCCAAAGTGATCCATAAACTATCATGGATATTCCACTAGACAGTTCGTCACAACAAATTTGATAATATTATATTAAAATTTTGAAATTCTACACTATTACACCTTTATTAAACTTCAAGGTTTATAGATTTAACTATAATTAGTGCATGCATATGAATGGAAATTATGCAGAAACATAGAAAACGACAAAATAAGCTCATGCACACACATAAGACACAAAATATGCTCTGGGAAACCATTTCGGGAGAAAACCTAGTTGGAAGGTGAGATCGCTTCGCTCTATTTCTTTGTCTGGAAATATGGCTACAAGTACAAAGAAGTAAGACCTATGGCCCGTGGGCTGCTACGGTGCAAAAATCCTTTGTGTGCTCTACCTCCTATCCCCCTTGGCTATCTTTACCTAACTATGGAACAAAATGCTCTCAAAAGAATGGAATGTCTCTCCCTCCTAGTGGCCCATTTATAACACAACCCGATAGCCTATTAGTGGTTAAGTTTGACTACATCAACTCTTAACTAGAGTTACAATAAAGACCCTTCTAGAGTATTTTAGATCACAAACATGTGCATAGCCCATTTTACATGAATAATGGGGGTTGACGCGACATCCTCTGGAACCATGGTGTTGAAAACATGAAGGTCAACTTCTGAGTGGCATAATGTTTTCATACAGACTCTAATTGATGTGCTTCTTTCACCGTTGGAAATATCTTTGTGTGTAGAATAACATTAAAAGGCGTGATACTTATGTGGTAAGGTTTTACCCCCAACAAACAATGTTTGATGCCTCAAAAATCTCTTAGAAGGTTTCATACCTCATTTTGCCAAACTGGGTCCCACAGATAAAAACGGTCCTGTGAGCCGATTGCTCCATTTTTTCCAATTTGAATCCATCAAGATGGATGAAAAGCAATATAATGATCTAATTCAGAACACACCTACCCATTTTTGGAGGATTTTGGTCTCCAAAAGATTCTAATGAATGAGGTGAGGAAAATTTTCTTCTACCTTCTCTTCGGTGTACCATTTAGCTTTGCCTAGAAGTTGTCCTTTCAATACAATCTACCACGGGTCATGCTACCCTTATCTTGTAGTTCTGGACCTTTTCTGCAAAATTGTATCTTCTATCAACTATGCCTGAGCATCGGATGCCAAATTCTCAACAGAAGGTAGGACCTGTTCCTCTTCATGGTCTAGCATGGAATCCTCATAAAGTTTCAAATTCTCTACATTCACAATTGAGTAAATGTGCACATATGGTGGTAGATTGAGTCAATACGAATAATTACCCACCTTTTTCAGTATCTCAAAGGGACCATACATTAGAGCCTTGATTTTCTTACCAGACCCCTCTCTCCTTGTTCAAATGTAGTCATACTCTATCCCCCACTTTGAATGACTTCTTTTTTCTATGTTGATCATGCCTAGCCTTATGCTTCTCCTGTGAATTCTGTAGTATTTCTTACCTATAGATGGATCTGCCTGATCTTCTCTATAATTTTTTCAGCCCTTAGAGCATCTCTTGTAAAATATTCTCTTACTCCTCCTTATTGCCCATATGTAATATCCAAAGGTGAAGGTGGAAAATATATAAAAAAGGTCTCAGATGGAGACTTTCTTATAGAAGTGTGGACTGCTCTGGTGTAAGAATGTTGTATATATATTATATTTTCATCCCAGGTCTTCGAATGCATTCAGTTGTACCCACTCAGAAGCTACACCAAAGTCATGTTGACTACTTTTGTATACCCATGTGTCTATGGATGGAATGTTATAGATCTATTCAACTTTGTGTCCATCTTCTCCCACAATTTAGTCCAAAATGCATTGAGAAATCTTATATCTTTGTTTGAAATGATGCTCCTTGGTATCCTAAAGTGCACTCAGACCTGTCCAAAGAACAAGTTTTTTGGTTCTTTCCCACTAGTGGTCTTTATACAGGGCATCAGAACACACATCTTGCCGAACTTGTCAACTACCATGAAAAAGTAGTCATGTCCCTTCCTGGTTGTCAGAAAACCTCCCACAAATTCTATGGAAATTCTTTCCCAATGACGAGTAGGTACAGGTAAGGGATGATATAGACCCTATTTCCTGTTTCTAGGCTTATTGGTACAACAAAGCATGCATCCTCTTATGAACCTAACTACATGCTCTTGCATCTTGGGACAATACACATACCTCTACAAGTTAGCCACAGTCTTCCCTACACCAAAGTACCCTGCAACCTAGGAGGTGTGGGCCTCTCTAATCAACTACAAACACTCACCTTTAGGAACAGATAGCTTATCCAACTTGTACAGTAAACCATCATAGAGATGGTAGTCAACAATGTTGTCACCATTGTGCACATGACTCTGACTTTGCCACCACTAATACAACTCCTTGAAGTCCTCATCCTCTAAAGATTCCTCTTTGTATGCATCATGGGTGAATGTATCCATGTGCATAAGAGTCCCCAAAGCTATGATATTTGATGTGGGTGGCCTTGAAAGCATATCAACCAATTTGTTTGTGTTTCCCTTATTATACTTGAACACCAAATGAAGCTGTTGTAAAAACCCCATCCACTTGTAATTCCTGGTCTGTTGTAGCTTACTCTAGGTCTACAAGAACTATAACGACCAATGATCTATGTGGATTATTGTATCCTTTCGCATTAGATAATTCTTCCACTTCTTCATAACTTGCACCATGGCACAAAGCTCCTTGTCATAGGTAGGGTAGTTAAGAACTGCCCGATCAAATACTTCAGAATGGTAGCATACGAGCCTTCCACCCTGCATAAACAAAACTCCCATAACATACCCACTCGCATCTGTCTCCACTTCGAAGGGTCGTTGTAAGTTTGGTAATGCCATAACTGGTCCTTGATTGATCTTCTTCTTTATCTCCACGAAAGCCTTATTCTGACCTTTTCCCCACTAGAAAATCTTACCACCTGCTATTATGGCATGGAGTCATGTTGCTACCATTGAAAATGAGGGTGTGAATTTCCTCAGGTATTATGTTGCCCCAATGAAACTCCCGACCTTGAAAACATTAGTAGGCACCAACCATTTCATGATGTCTTCCATCTTGGAAGGATCTATCTTCAATTCTCCTCCACCAATCACATACCCTAAATACATGAAAGACTGTTGTGCAAGATCACACTTCTTGAGATTTTCTAGAACCTGGTGCTTCTTCAATGTTTCCAACACCTACGTCAAATGTGAAATATGATCCTCATAGGTAGAAATAGATACTGATATATCATCCAAATAAAAAATAACAAATGAATTTATAAAAGAGCGTAGTACATCATTCATTAATCTCATAAATGTAGCTGGTGCATTACATAGGCCAAATGGCATGACTAACCACTCATACAAACCTTGTCTAGTTTTGAAAGTGGTCTTCTCGGTGTCTTCGTATTTGACTCGAACTTGGTGATATCCAGTCTTCAAGTCTAGATTTTTTTCAATGCCTTGTAATCTATACACATCTGCCAAGTCCCATCCTTCTTTGGCACAATGATGATGGATGACCCACATGGTGATGTACTTGGTTAATGACACCCTATTCTAGTAGTTGTTGCACTTGTTTCTTCACCTCACTTGCTTCTATAATAGACTACTTGTATAGCCCAATATTATGTAACGTGTATTTTGGCAATAGCAGGATCTCGTGCTCCACTTCTCTCTTAGGCGGTAACCCTTTAGGATCTTGTAAGACATCCCTGTATGTCTGTAAAAACTCCTCCAATTGTTGCTTCAGCTTCTTAGTACACCCCTCTAGGGATGTATTTCCTCTTATTGACCCCTTTATAGACTGACTTTCTCTTAAAAACAATAAAACATACTTCTTGTTGGAATTGATCAATTTCTTGGCTTGGTTGACACTTACCAATGATTTTTTTTACTTACCAATGTGTGCGTTGATGATGATCGATTTTCCATCCTTGATGATCTAATATTGTTTAACTCTCCTCATGAATATTTCATCTCACTTTTACATGTATGGACTCCCAAACATGACTCCACACACATCAAGGGGAACCACATCCAAATCTACTTCATCAATAAAATCAACAGTGATAGCAAATCTAATTTTGCACTATTTTTTTACCTTCAGCTCTACATCCTTATTTACCCATCCCAGTGGATATGGGTTTGGATGATCACGAACTTCCAACCCCAACTTGTTGACCAGCTCTGTTGCAATGAGATTCACCTGCGATCCTGAGTTAAACAAAGCATCAATATTTTTCTTCTTGACTTGTATCATTATATGGGAGAGTTTGCTCATTTCTTTCTTCCAAATTTGAGATGCTTTCAACTTGGTTTCTCAAATAAGTGTCCATGATATTCTTCTTATTATTATCTTTCTTCTTTTTCTTTAGGTTTAGCTCTATATGCAACTTTTGACACTTCTCCTTTGTATGGCCATCAATGTTGCAGTGGTTGCTAGGGTATTTTCACTTGTTTGTTGTGGTTTTCGTCTTTTTATATCTTCCCCATTTGTTATTCTTCTTTCCCTCCTTATAAGCATCATGTTGTTCCTTCTACTTTGATCCACTTGGTTGTGCATTTTTCAGGCCTATGTTCTCTAGATATTGTGCTTGTACACAAGCCTCATCCACCGATTTGGGCTTGAACAACATCACTTTCTTACACAAATAACTGTGCGGACCCTCCAAATACTTGAGGAGTACATCTGGGTTCTTTGGTGAGATACCAAACATTATATCCATCATTCTAAATTCTGTGGTGTACTCTTGTAGACTTTTTCCCATTTTTTTCCTAAAATAATGCCAACGGATTGACTGGTCTTCCATGTACACAATGGGATATTATTGTGACTTAATGAGCATATTAAGTCCTCCCACTTAGTCACTAGAGGTTTTACCTCCAACCTTAGGGTTTTTGTGTGACTCTCCCACCAAGTTAGTGCATGGACCTCCCTTTTTAGCCATGCAAATGAGATCTTCTATCCTTCCTCAATTTTATGGATGCTGAAATAAAATTCTAGTTGTTGCAACCATTTGTTTAGCTTCAGAGCATCAATCTCACCATGGAATGACTTGAAATCGACTTTTGCTTCCATTTTAAACAAGGATTGATTCACAACACTCTAACCAGGTTTATTTTTTCCTGGTTCTTTCTTCGGCTAGTTCTCAGTTTCTTCCCAATCTCCTAATCCCCCTTCTAATTTATCCTCTACATTTGAACCCCCATATTCTCCAAATATCCCAAGCTTATTTCTTAGGGCTGCCATGAGGAGGTTTAAATTGGGATTTATATCTATGACTTGTTGTTCCAGCAGTGAAAACCTCACCTTTGTAAGATCATGAAGGTCATTTACAGATTCGTTGACCATGATTAGGGTTTTATGATTTTCGACCCATCCGACCTAGATACCCTGCAAAATCCAAAATATACCCAAATAAAATTGATCTAATACCAATATGATTCGTAAACTATCGTGGATATTCCACTGGACAATCTGTCACAACAAATCTGATAATATTATATTAAAAATATGAAATTCTACATTATTGCAACTTTATTAAACTTCAAGATCTATAGATTTAACTGTAATTAGTGCATGCATGTGAATGGAATTTATGCAGAAAAATAAAGAACAAAAAAATAAACTCACAGACACACATAAGACACAAAATACACTCTAGAAAACCCTTTCGGGAGAAAACCCAACTAGAAGGTGAGGCTGCTTCACTCTCTTTCTTTGTATAGAAATATGAATGCAGGTACAAATAAGTAAGGCTTGTGGCAAGTGGACTACTATAGTGCACAAAGCCTCTCTATGTCCTCTACCTCCTATCCCTCTGAGCTATCTTTTCTAAACTACGGAACAAAATTCTCTGGAAAGAATGGAATGTCTCTTCCTCCTAGTGACTCAGTTATAACACAGACCAATAGCCTACTAGTGGTTACTACATCAACTCTTAACTAGAGCTACAATATAGATTAATCTAGAGTCTTTTACATCAAAAACACATGGCTAGCCCCTTTTCCATGAATAATGGGGGTTGACGCGACATCCTCTCGAACCATGGTGGTGAAAACATGAAGGTCAAGTTTTGATTGGCATATCTTTTGCATACAAACTCTGATTGACATGCTTATAGTGATGTTGGAAAGATCTATGTGTGTAGAATAGCATGAAAAGGTGTGGTGCTAAAGAGACAAAGTTTTACCCCCAAAAAATGTCATTTGATGCCTCATAACACTCTCAGAAAGTTCCAGATCATGTTTTTCCAAATTTGGTCCCGCTGATAAAATGATCCTGTGAGTTGATTCCTCCACCTTTTCCGCTTTGAATGCATTGAAATGGATGAAAAACAATATAATGATCCAATCTGGATCACAAAGAGAACCCTTTTTTAACCCAAAGTCCATATATTAGCCAACTTACAATTGTTTTCAAGCTCATAATAAGCTTTACAACCTGCAATAATCCTTTTTTCAAGTTTATAATTCCAGCTAAGTTGATGATGAATATCAATACCTAAATATTTGTAGGAAGAAACCTACCCCAAGTGATTTTTATTATAGACTAAATTACGATGACTTTAGTCTTGTCGGTATTAACTGTCATATCCATCTTGGAGCAGTAATCATGGAGGGTCTTAAGCTACATGTCGAGATCATTATAGCTTCTATCTAGAAGAACAAAATCATCAACATAAAGGAGAAGAGTAATGACCATACCAACGAGCTGGGGGCCACTACAACCTGCAGTTTCCAAACACTCTTCTAACTTATCAATGTAAATTCCAAAAAGGGTGGGTGATATGGGACACCCCTGCTTAACCCTAATATTGCATTTAAGTTCTTTAAACCACCCCTTGTTGGTTTTAAGCTTGGAAACAACATCTTGTAGAGTCAAATTATAACAATTCTTAACTCCAGAGGAACCATTATCTCCTCAAGTCTTTTCCATAGCATATCCTGAGGAACATTATCAAAAGCTTTTCTTATGTCAACAAAATAGCAAAAGAGACCAGTTTTACTATAATGACACTCCTCAACAATGATTTTAAATGTGACAAGATGATCAATGGTTGAGTGATGTCTCCTAAAACTAGATTTCCCTTTAGCTCTTTTATCATGTCTTTAAAGCTAGAGTCTAATCTTCCTTTCCAATATGAGCCCCTATAGTTTGGCTAAACTATTTCTAATCATAATGGTCCTATAGTTAGAGGGAACACTTTTGTCCCCACTTTTAAAGATAGGCACAATAAGGCTTTGTGTCCAAATTTTAGGGAAGTCTTTATTTACTGCCAGATTGAGAAGATTGTGGATATGGGGGATGAGGATAGACCTTCACAATTTTAAGATTTTAGCTTGGTATCCTTTAATGTCCCTAGCTTTCTCATTAACAAGTTTCTTAATCCTGAACTCCACATCTTCCAAAGAAAAGATATCCTCCTTTATAGGAGTCTTTAAATCAACATCCATAGTGGTTGGGGAGTCATAAATCTTCTTAAGATACATATCCCAGTTCTTTAAGGGGATCGAATGATTGTATTTAGTTTTGTGAGAAAGTACATTCCACCAAAACTTTATGGGCTCATGTTTAGAAAGGTAAATAAGATGCTCCTGTCCCTTATTAATATAGGACCTTTTCTTCCTTTGGATAAGATATTTCTATATACTTATGTTTCTGATCTTAATAGTCTCATTAGGAGTGTATCTAATCGCTTTCCTAGTAATTTTACAGTCTTTATCATACTAAGGGTTGAAAGTTTTATTATTTTTTTTATAGGACACCTCAGTAGTGAATTTGTTAATGGTGGTGGAAAGGGTTGTAGTGAAATTGTATTATATTTCATAAATATTATTATTATATGTTGGGGATCCTAAACCTCTCTCTAAATCCTTTAAGAAGAGATCTATGCTACTTCTATCAAAATGGGTGTGCACTTGACTCTCACAAATATTTTCAGTCAATTTAATGTTCTTAAATTGTAAGCATAAATTATCGACCAGGGCAGGTAAACTGATGAAGTGCAAGTGCATTGTATGTGCTAGAAGTCTTTTATGTCGTTAAGGAGATTATGTTATCTAAGTTAATGTCAAACTCTAGAATTAGTGTTGAGGTGATGTTATTATCTATACTAGGATGTTATTCCTAAGTTTTATTTGATTATCCTACATGTTATTTCTAGAATTAGTTCTAATTGAATTGAGTTTTTAGAATGATTGAATAATGATTTTAAATATTTTCAATAGATGTGTTACGTTAATCTTCCTTTCAAATTATCAATTTTTTTTGGATTTCTATGCTGCAACTTAAACAAAGCTAACTATGAAAGTATGAAATGAAATAAATAACATCCTAATTTATCAACTTGGAAATGAAATGTGTTTGAATTTAGAAGCTAAGAAATACTGCCACTCTTATCTGCTGCAAATTTATTTTAATGCAAAAAGAAAAATAGAAACGAAATTACTTAGTTTATGCTAGGTATTAAGCAAATGAAATGAACGATATAGAAAGCAATCAAATGAACCTAGTCACAATATTCATTGAACTGTGACATCCATGAATTAAATCTATGAAATAGAAATTGAAAAGGAAAATCTAATTACTATGAATCAGAGACCTAATTTGCATGCAGGGGCCCTCCACGAGGCATTCAGACGCCTTAGGTCAAAAACACATAAAATATATGAAATAAGAACTTTGCATTAAGCAAAAAAATTTATCAACTTGGAAATGAAATGTGTTTGAATTTAGAAGCTAAGAAATACTGCCACTCTTATCTGCTGCAACTTTATTTTAATGCAAAAAAGAAAAATAGAAACGAAATTACTTAGTTTATGCTAGGTATTAAGCAAATGAAATGAACGATATAGAAAGAAATCAAATGAACCTAGTCACAATATTCATTGAACTGTGACATCCATGAATTAAATCTATGAAATAGAAATTGAAAAGGAAAATCTGATTACTATGAATCAGAGACCTAATCTGCATGCAGGGGCCCTCCACGAGGCATTCAGACGCCTTAGGTCAAAAACACATAAAATATATGAAATAAGAACTTTACATTAAGCAAAAAAGAGTTCTACAGGATGCTCAAACTACATATAGTGGCGCACACATTACTCAGAGCTACCAATGTTTTTATAGAGTTCTTTTTAACAATACAAGAAATTTAAGCCTATAGGACTTCACTATAGTCCTTATCAAAACTAGATCGTATCACTTATTTGTCTATTTTCTATTGAAAAACAAAATTGATGAAATATCTTAAAATTCAGACTCTGTTCCAGCGTGCTATCCTATTGTTGAACACCATGATTGACCGTGTTATAGTGCAAATCTCCTAGTGAATTAGCTCGAGTAAATATGAAGAAATCCATGAGAGGGTCATTCACTATCTACCCATATACTCCTTTGCTAAGTTGGCGCACTCGAACCCTATCAACAATGGAAGTGGCTATAGATTTGTGGATTAGTTGCATAATCAAATCAATTCTATAGCTACATGTAAACTTTAATAGAATAATAAGGAATATTGGCCAAATATGAAAAAGAGGACATATGAATGTTTACCTTTTCAAAACCTTATGTTTTCTGCATTTATTTAGATGATAGAGGTAGGAAAAAGGAGGTAAATATGGACAAAAAGGATGTCAAGATAAAGCAGTTCCATGACTCTACAGAAATGTAAAGAAGATGCTCTTGTCTCTTATTAATATAGGACCTTTTCTTCCTTTGGATAATATATTTCTATACACTTATGTTTATGATCTTAATAGTCTCATTAGAAGTGTCTCTAATTGCTTTCCTAGTAATTTTATAGTCCTTATCATATTAAGGGTCGAAATTTTTTATTTTTATTTTTATAGGACACCTTAGTAGAGAATTTTTTAAAGGTGGTGGAAAGGGTTGTAGTAAAATTGTATTATATTTCATCAATGTTATTATTATATGTTAGGGAGCCTAACCCCCTCTCTAAATCCTTTAAGAAGAGATCTATGCTACTTCTATCAAAATGGGTGTGCACTTGACTCTCACAGATATTTTTAGTCAATCTAATGTTCTTAAATTGTAAGCATAAATTATCGACCAAGGCAGGTAAACTGATGAAGTGCAAGTGGACTTTATGTGCTAGAAGTATTTTATGTCGTTAAAGTGATTATTTATCTATGTTAATGTCAAAATCTATTAGTGTTGAGGTGATGTTATTATCTATACTAGGATGTTATTCCTAAGATTTAGTTGATTATCCTAAATGTTATTTCTAGAATTAGTTATGATTGAATTGAGTTTTTAGAATGATTGAATAATGATTTAACTCTTTTCAATAGATGTGTTACATTAATCTTCCTTTCAAATTATCAATTGTTTTTGGATTTTTATGTTGCATCTTAAACAAAGCTAACTATGAAAGTATGAAATGACATAAAGAAAATCCTAATTTATCAACTTGGAAATGAAATGTGCTTGAATTTAGAAGGTAAGAAGGATTACCACTCTTACCTACTGCAAATTTATTTCAAAGCAAAAAGCAAAACAAAAATGAAATCACTGATTTTATGCTAGGTATTAAGAAAATGAAATGAACGATATAGAAATCAATCAAGTGAACCTAGTCTCGATCTTCATTGAACTGTGACATCCATGAATTAAATATATGAAATAACAATTGAAAAGGAAAATCTAATCACTGTGACTCAAAGCCCTGATCTGCGCGTATGGGCCCTCCACGAGGCAGTCAACCGCCTTAGATCAACAACACATAAAATATATGAAATAAGAACTTTGCATTAAGAGAAAAAGAGTTCTACAAGATGCTCAAACTACATACGGTGGCACACACATTACACAGAGTTGCCAATATTTTTATAGAGTTATTTTTAACAATATAAGAAATTGAAGCCTACAAGACTTCACTATAGTCCTTATCAAAACTAGATCATATCACTTATTTGTAGATTTTCTATTGAAAAAGAAAATCAATTAAATATCTTAAAATTTGGACTCTGTTCCAACGCATTGTCCTACTATTCACTTCCATAGTTGACTGTGTTATAGTGCGGATCTCCTAGTGAATTAGCTTGAGTAAATATAAAAAAATCCATGAGAAGATAATTCTCTATCTACCCATATACTCCTTTGCTGAGTTGGCGCACTCGAACCCTGTCAACAATGGAAGTGGTTGTAGATCTATTGATTAGCTGCAGAATAAGATCAATTTTGTAGCTACATGTAAACTTTAATAGAAAAATAAGGCATATTGACAAAATATGAAAAATAGGACATTTGAATGTTTAACTTTTCAAAACCTTATGTTTGTTGCATTTATTTGGATGATAGCGATAGGCAACATGAGGTAAATATAGACAAAAAGGTTGTCAAGATAAAGCAGTTCTGGGACTCTACAGAAAGGTAAATAATATGCTCTTGTATCTTATTAATATAGGACCTTTTCTTCCTTTGGATAAGATATTTCTATACACTTATGTTTTTCATCTTAATAGTCTCATTAGGAGTGTCTCTAATCACTTTCCTAGTAATTTTATAGTCCTTATCATACTAAGGGTCGAAAGTTATTTTATTTTTTATTTTTTATTTTTATAGGACACCTCAGTAGAGAATTTGTTAATGGTAGTGGAAGGGGCTGTAGTAAAACTGTATTATATTTCATCAATGTTATTATTATATGTTAGGGAGCCTAGACCCCTCTCTAAATCCTTTAAGAAGAGATCTAAGCTACTTCTATCAAAATGGGTGTGCACTTGACTCTCACAGATATTTTGCATGTGGCCGGTATGCATGGCAAGATTGAGAGTTAATGATAGATGTATGTGGTCAGGGTGGGGTTCGTGATCTTTTAGTAGTTCAAAGTTTTCAGGCCAGGAGGTAGCTTCTCAAGTCAAATCTTGTTATTCATTCAGGTTATTCATTATTATATACAAGAGGGAGTGACTGTTCAGTCCATCTCCCGATGAATCTCCATCTTCTCTATTATTTATTTGCACTAATTACAATTGTTCACCCAATCACAAGGATTAGGTGTCAACATCCCCCCCCTTAATCTGAAGGGATGTTGGTGAGTCCAAGCATCGTTCTGAATCTTTCAAGCTTTTCTCTTCCAAGCGCTTTGGTGAAGATGTCTGTAATTTTCTCATTAGTAGAACAATGGTGGAGATGCATTGTTTTGGCCTCAACATGATGTCGAATTAGATGATATTTAGTATTGATGTGCTTTGTTCGATCATGGAACTTTGGGTTCTTGGCCGACTTTATTATCGAGGTATTGTCAGTCATGAGTGGAGTCGATTGTACTTTTTTTACCTGCAAATCTTCAAGAATTTTCCTGAGCCACACAATTTCTTTTGTTGCCTTAGTTGCTGCCACATATTTTGCCTCTATTGTGGAATTTGTTGGAACTGATTGTTTGCGTGACCTCCAGGAGACAGCTCCTGATCCAAGACTCATAGCATAACCTGAAGTAGATACCCCAATTTCTTTGTCTCCATAGAAGTCTGAATTAGAGTATCCAATTACGCTGAAGTCGCCCACTTGTGTATACTTGATTCCAAAATCTTGACTTCCCTTCAAGTACTTTAGAACTCTTTTTGTAGCAGATCAATGTCCCTCATAAGGCTTTTGCATATACCTAGAGAACATTCCAACATCAAACGAAATGTCTGGTCTAATAGTAGTTAGGTAGTTGAGACTTCCTACAAGCTGTCTATACTTTGTTGCATCCTCAAATTCTTTTCCTTCAATGGATGTGAGCTTTAAGTTTTGTTCCATTGGAGTAGTAAGAGGATTGCATTCGGTCATGCCAAACCTGTTCAACAGATCTCCAATGTACTTGTTTTGAGAAAGGAATATGGAATTCATATGTTCAGTTACTTCAATACCAAGATAGTAATGAACATAGCCCAAATCAGTCATTTAAAAACTTTTCCTCAATTCCTTCTTTATGGATGCAATGTAGCTCTCATTGTTCCCTGTCATCAAAAGATCATCTACATATACTAGAAGATATACAACTATTTTGCCAACCTTCTTGACAAACAAAGTTGCATCATCAATCATAATGTTTGAATTTGAGTTTCAGAAGATGCTCAGTTAGTTTTTCATACCAGGCTCATGGTGCTTGTTTGAGGCCATACAAGGATTTCACAAGTTTCCATACTTTATGTTCATGTCCTTTCACAACAAATCCTTCAGGCTAGGACATAAAAACATTCTCTTTTAGATCTCCATTCAAGAAAGAAATTTTTACATCCATTTGATGGACTATCCAACTGTTCTGAGCTGCTAGGGTAAAGAGTGTCCGGATGGTAGCCAATTTTACTATGGGGGAAAAATTCTCCTCATAGTTTACCCCTTCCTTCTGTGAAAAACCTTTTGCCACAAGCCTGGCTTTGTGCTTGTCAAGTGAACCATCAGCTTTATACTTGTCCTTGTAGACCCACTTGCAGCCAATTGGTTTGGTTCCCAATGGAGGATCAACCAGCTTCCAAGTGCCATTCATTATTAAGGCATCATACTCCTTTTGCATTGCTTCTTTCCATTCATCATGAGAAGAAGCTTGTTTGAAGGAAGTTGGTTTAAAATCTGTAGACAAATTCAATTCACAATCATAAGAAACATCCATATCAACAGGGGAATTAGAGTCATCTACATCACCTCCATTTTGCCGATTTGAATTTCTAATTCCTGTCTTTCCAACCTCATCAGGATGAACACTTTCAAGTGTTTTTGTCAGCCACTTTGGGGGTCCTTTCTCAGATGGTCTAGGCTGCTCCGTTGATTGAGTTAGGACTGAATCAAGATTGAGTCTCCTAATTCTATCAATCACATCACTCAAAGTATCATCCATTGTTGGAGTTTCATGCAGGGGAGAGAGTGCTTTAGAAGAAGATTCCAAAGGTTGATCTAGTATAGGAATCCCCCCTTCAAGTTGTGGAATCTGATTATAAAATTCTTGAAATGATTTTGCATTTTTGAATCATCCAAGCGATCAAGTTGCCGCTTAACAACATTGTCAATTTTGGATGATTCAAGAAAGATTACATCTCTAGATACAACAAACTTTTTATTGACTTCATCATAGAGATGGTATGCTTTGGAGGTGTTTGAAAACCCCAAGGAGATACACTTACGACTTCTTGCACCAAGTTTGTTTCTATGTACCTTTCGTATCAAGGCATAACATGTGGAACCAAAGACCCTGAGATGCTTTACCGAAGGAATGTGCCCATACCACATTTCATAAGGACTCTTGTTTCTAATAGCATTAGATGGAAATATATTCTTTACATATATAGCACATAGAACTGCATGAGCCCAAAACATCAATTTTACATTTTTGAAAAACATCATGGAGTGTACCATATTTAAGATTGTCCTATTCATTCTTTCAGCTACTCCATTCTGTTGGGGATTATAAGGCACAATTGTTTGATGTTTGATCCCATGTTGGCGAAGATAGTTTTCAAATTCATTTGAAGTGTATTCTTTTCCATTATCAGTGCAAATAGAGCCAATATGAGCTTGTGCATCATTTTCAATCCATGTATGAAAGTTCTTGAATGTTTGAAAAGCATTAGATTTGTTCTTCAATAAATAAACCCAACACATTCTGGTGTAGTCACCAATAAATGTCATCATATATATATTTCCATTTGCAGAAGGAATAGACATTGGACCACATAAATCTGAATGAATGAGTTCAAGTTTTCTATGTGCTCTTGAATGTGAATCATGAAAAGACTGTTTTCCATGCTTTCCTAGAATGCAAGCATCACATTGCTTAAGTTTCCTAGGAATTGTAGGAAAACCATTAACACCATTTTTCTTCAATAAGCGGAGGTTGTCATAGTTCAAGTGTCCAAATCTAGCATGCCATAATAAACTTGATGGAAATGTAGCTTCTTCATAATGAGAATTGTATGAGAGATTTTGTGCACGAGCAGAGGTACCCTGCAGCTTGAGAAGCCTTTCTTCTTCTATACCCGTCATGACAAGTGAGTGGTTTGATGCTTTTCTTACCTCAAGCTTGCCATCAAACATATGAATGGAGTGTCCTCGCTGATGGATGTGGAACAAGGACAACAAGTTTCTCCTCAGCTGTGGGAGATATAGAACATGATGCAGAAGAAATCTGGAAGACCAGGCAATTTAAGCCTGATTGTGCCAAGCCTTGATGGATTGAGTTTTGATTTGTTTGCAAAGTATACTGCACCATCAACATTGTTAGTAAATTCTTCAAAAAAATCTCTTCTGAAAGTCATGTGGCAAGTTGCTCCTGAATCAAGAAACCAATCATTTTTCTAAGAAGCAAGTGAAGAATTAACTAATCCTTCATTTACTCCAATATTACAATGTGCCACAACATAGTGAGAAGATTCAGGTGCTTTACCTTTCTCTTTGTCATTAGTTTTACCTTTGGGTTGGTTTCTTTCCTGCTCAATTATGTCCCAAGGCAACTTGCATGTGGATGCATCATGTGATCCATCTCTTTTGTAGCGTATGCAGTGAAAATCTGACTTTTCTCCTTGAGAGTGTCTGCCCCCCCTGCCTATGAAATTTCTTCCTCTTCCTCTTCAACCACCTCTTCCTCTGGAATAATCTTGAGCAAGATTCTTTTCTCTATGAGCAAGGCGCAAAACCCCTTTAGAAGACTCAGGAGTTGTCTTCTTCCCAAAATATTTCTCTCTTTCAGCAATGTTTTGACAAGGGAGTCAACGGTAATATCTTTGAGGTTTCCATTTGCTTGTAATGACTCAAGATAATTTGAGTAAGTGGGATAAAGTGACTTGAGAAAATCTATCAGAGGAATATCCAGTTCAACATTAGTGACTTTGATATCATGCATTATAGATTTTACTTTTGATGCAAGAGAAAGAGGATCATTATTTTGTAATTCAAGGGTGAAGAGTTTAATCATGAGTTGAACAACTTCAAGTGCAGAGTGTGAATCATAGAGTTCCTTTAGTTTTTATAAGGCTTCGAAAGCATTTTAAAATGACAAAATATGGCGACTCACCTCTTCATTTGATGATGTTGCAATCAATGTGTAAGCCTTTCTGTTCTTATTTTCCTAAATGGTGAATTCATTGTCAGAAGTAGGCTATTATGACTCTTTGTCTCTGTTTCCAACACCCACTCCTTTCCACAGGTCATTAAAAATGAGGGCGTGTTTTATTTTGCATGACCATTTTGGGTAATTCTCCTTGCCTGTGAGAACCACTACCACAATAGATATCAATGAATGCATTTTTTAAAAACTGTGTACTGTAAAAAAAAATACTTCTGCTGGCAAAAAAATGCAGTTTTGGTGGTTGGAATGCAAAAAAAATATAATCTGATATTTATGGCAGCGATATACCAACCAGGTATGGTAGCATCCAATATTATGAGTCCACAAAGGGCAGTTTGCATGGTAGTTTGCAATGATGGGGGCAGTGTATCACTTAAACGATGGCGCTTGGAGGTATTTTATGACAATATGTATAGGGGATAATGATAGTGTAATGGGAAAATGTATTATATGAATGGGAGCAATATTACAAACCAAGTGGTAGTATGATGTCATTTCTCAAGTATTTAACTATGTTGTCAATGGGGAGTCTCTCCATTATGTTGGACACACACATGACCAAGAAGTGTGGTATCACACACAATAACACAACGACACAGTGGAGTGGGTTACTGGGTTTGGTGGTATGCTTCAGGCAGTGGAGTGGTTTTGTATTACACAATTTTCAACACCAGTCACATATAATAAGTAAATACCATCAACTGATGCCAATACACTCACCATACATTGATAACCAGTTTTCAAACGGATTATACAACGCATTGTCAATCAATGAAGTTTTGTTTTTAAACACTGGTAAGAATAATACCAACGCACATCAAGCACAGTCCTTCAACGGAACAAAGCACAATCCTCAGTCCTTCAAAGGCACCGAGAACAGTCCTTCAACGCTCAATAACTAAGTATGGGAGAAGCGTATGTGCGTATGGTATATTCACAAATAGATTGTAGGAATTGGAGTAGGTTGCTACCTACCATACAGTTGTGACTCCTTTCTCATGTACCTCCACAGTCAGCCCTCCACAACTCCATTTTATTATAATGACTCTACCAACAACATTCGACGCATAGTAGTGATTTTCTAGTCTACAAAAAAAAATGCAGAATGGAGGAAGAATAGGAGTTACAAATTAAAGAGGTAAGACAAAAATGGTGCTGGCTCTGATACCATGTCAGGCTAGGAGGTAACTCCTCAAATCAAATCATGTTATTCATTCATGTTGCTCATTATTATATACAAGAGGGAGTGATTGTTTAGTTCATCTCCCGATGACTCTCCATCTTCTCTATTATTTATTTACACTAATTACAGTTTTTCACCCAATACCTATGATTAGGTGTCAACAAAAGTTTGAAATATGGCTAAAAACATGGGTGTAAAAAATCACATAATCTACAACACTACTACCCAACCCATGAATACAATTCATCTTGCCAGAGGTAGGCCACTTGACTATCTAGCCCATGTTTTTATAATATCTAGCTACTCTTGTTGCAACCACCACCACCATCATATCTATCTTAGTTATCGATGTAACAAACTCCCAAAGGGATCAAATCTCTTAAGATGCAAATCTAGATTTTAATACAACACTTTAGAACACATTTTCACCCTAAGAGATTTGATCTCTCTCAACACTTTGTAGATTCGAAGTTAAGGATGCAACTACATTGGTTCATTTTATTATTATTATTATTATTATTATTATTATATTATTATTATATTATTTTTTTTTTTTTTTTTTTTTTTTTTTTTTTTTTTTTTTTTTTTTTAATTTGGTCCTTTCATTAGAATTTCAAGACATGCTGTCTCTACTCTGCTAATGGAGAAACTAGACTATAGATAAGAGAGGATAGAGTCGAAAATAAAAAAATTCAACTGAACATGACAAGATATGTCAAGGTATTAATAGTATGATTATTGCCTCATAGCTAGGGAAACCAACAATAATTCTCATCCAAAAAAAAAAAAAATGCCAATATATAGAGTCTGAGTTAACAAGGTAAAAACACAAAAATAACAATTGTGATGGGGTGTAAACACACCTAAAGAACTAGTATAAAATTTCAGAAACTAAACAACATGATCAAAGGGGAACTTAGGTCTTAGGAGGATAAGGAAGGAAGTGCCTAGATTAATGGGATTCTCCTTGACCTTGCATTGTGGTGGAATTGGAGAGTTTGGTTGTGACCCAATCTCGAATCTTGCTAGCATTCCTTCTACATACAATATGGCATCCTGCAACTCATCTAATGTATGCATAAGATTAACCTGTGTCTAACATTGATTTAAAAAAAAAAATCCTAACAATAACTCAACATTCTCATAGAGGTCCACTAGAAGAGATAATGATTCTAGTGTCCATGTGAATTACATGTATTTGGTACCCATAGAGCTAGTCCTACCATGACTTTTGAATCAAAGATTTCTTTCCTTTCTTAGCGAATTTCCTCCCCCACTGACCATATTATTTTCTTGAAATTTCATATGGGTGTTATCATGAAAACCATGTTAGAGTCCTACAGTGATCAGATTCATAATTTTGAAGTGGCTGAGGTTAACTCTTATAATATTGTACATAAATTTTCTATCTGTAAATGTTTTCCATATTAAAATTAAAAAATGTAAAGAGGGTATGTTCTAAAAGAAATATCAAAGGACAAGAAAAATAAGAAAAGATAAAAAAATACAAAAAATGAAAAAATATGAACCCCAAACAAAAAACAGATCACGAAAGTGTGCAAGTCCAAGTGCCACTACTCTTTACTTTACTGTCTTAAATAATGGTTGTGTGCAGCTTGTCATATATGCCACAACCCATGATAGTCAAACTGCTTACTTGGCTACTTCATGCTTTGAATTTCATGTTTATAGTTAGAGAATAAAATCTGGCCAAACAGTTTAATCTTGGCAGATCATTAGATAGGTAGAGAAATAAAAGGAGCTCATCAGTTTAATCTAAGCCCTTGGAAGATATAAGGTTAGAAATAGATGTTTGTTTTATAAAAGAAAAGGAAAGAAAAGGGTTTGCATGGATCTTCAAGCAGATCAACAGACTAGAATTCTCCTAACAATCAATTAGGTGATGAATCAAGCAATCGTAAGAGAAAGATGAGAAGTCTGAAAGATATTTATGATGATTTGGATGTTAGTTCAAATTTTTCATTGTTGTCATTCCAACCTTCTTCATTTGAATAAGCAATCAATGATGAAAATTGGGTGCAATCCATGGATGAAGAAATTGAAGCTATTGAAAAGAATAATACATGGGATTTGGTTGATTATCCATAGGATAAAAATATCACTGGTGTAAAATGGGTATACAAGAAAAATATGAATGAGAAAGGTGAAATTGACAGATTTAAAGCACGAATTGTAGCAAAAGGATTCTCGTAGAAAACTTGGAATAGATTTTAGAGAAACGTTTGCTCGGTAGACAGATTGGATACTATAAGAGAAGTTCTAGCCACAACAACCCAAAACAAGTGGAGAGTATATTAGATGGATGTGAAATCAACCTTCTTGAATGGAATTCTAGAAGAAGAAATTTATCTACAACAACCTCCAGGATATGAAGTTGAGAGTAAAGAAGATAAAGTCTACATGTTGAAGAAAGCACTTTATGGACCCAAGCAAGCACCCAGAGCTTGGTATAGGAGAACTGATAGCTACATGATTAAGAATGGATCTTACAAAAGCAACATTGAGCCTACATTGTACACAAATGTAAATGGGCATGGACATATTTTGATTGTTTGCTTATATGTTGATGACATGATTTTTACAGGTTATTTTGAGTTAGATGAATTTAAAGTAGTCATGATGAAAGAATTTGAGATGACAGATCTTGGTCTCATGAAATATTTTCTTGGCATAGAAGTTGAGAATTCTGAAAAAGGAATTTTTATTTGTCAAAATAAATATGCCAAATATTTGTTGAAAAGATTTAGGACGAAAAATTGCAAACATGTCTCTACACCAGTTGCAACAGGTAAAAAGTTAAGCAAGGATGATGAAGGAGCAGATGTCAATCCAACTCTATTCAAAAGATTGGTTGGAAGCCTCATGTATCTCATAGCTACAAGACACGATTTTATGCAAGGAGTGAGTTTGATTTCTAGATTTATAGAAACTCCAAAAGACACACATTAGAGTGCAGAAAAAAGAATTCTGAGATACATAGCAAGAACTAGAGATTCTGGCATAATGTATGAAAGCACATAAAAGAAGGATTTGATTGGATACACAGAGAAAAATTTTGCAGGAAGTTTGGATGATAAGAAGAGAACTTTTGGTTTTGTGTTCCATCTTGGTTCAGGTGTGATTTCATGGGCATATAAGAAGTTGCCCATTATGACAATTTTTTTAGCAGAAGCAGAATATGTAGTAGCAACATCAATAGCATGTCAAGCCGTCTAGTTAAGAATAGTATTGATGGACTCAAGCACAAACAACAAGGATCAACAACAATATATTATGACAACACTTCAACAATTTCACTATCTAATAATAGTGAGTTTCATCAAAAGAGCAAGCATATTGATACTAAATATCAGTTTATTAAAGAACTTGTGAGCAATGGAGAAGTTCACATGAAGCCTTGTAAATCTATTGATCAATTGGCTGATATATTTACTAAGTCATTAAAAAAAGATGTGTTTGAGTTTCATAGAAGAAAGTTGGGTGTTGTAAGCTCAGCTGAGACATAGACCAGTAGGCATGTTTGAGTTGTCGTGAGTCATGTTTTAATTTAGTGATCGTAATTAAGGGGGAGTATAAGCTAATTACTCCTGCATGAGGAGTTGGCTAAAATTAGAGAGTCAGTTAATTGAGTGTTGAGTGTTGAGCATTGAGTCAAATCGAGTTAAGTCATAGTCAAATTAAGTGTGTGGTTGCATGTCAAGATATTTTAGGCAGGTTGCTAGTAAAAAATGTTTAAGCACCCTTCACTGGGTTCATTAGAAGAATCAATTTTTGTGTGATCAATTGAAGAGCCACAACTCGCGTGTTTTGTGTGAATTTCTATTTAAGTTCCTCTGCCTTTCCAATAGTAGTGAGTCCCTCAGAAAATTTTCTAGATGAACACAAAACACCAGTGAAATTTTATCGTATTTGCACCAGATTTACTAAATATTTGTCTTGAGAAACTTGTTACTCAATCTTTGAGTTCACCTCTATAGCCAAATCCTTGCACAAATGCACTAAATGGAACCAAATTGCAACAAGAATGTGCAAAACAAAAGAAAAAATTACCTTATATCAAATTTTGAGTAGAAAGAGAGCCACAGTTTTTTTTAGACGTCGCAAAAAAGGGCGCACCAGGTCAAAATCTAACCAGAATTGTAAAAACAATGTAAAATTTAAGGGGAAGTTGCGATAATCGGTCTCTGAATAAGAAATTAGTGGATTAAAGAAACACAAAGAAAATCATTGCCAGTTTTCTCTACCCCGGAGCTCATTTTTTTGAGAGGGCATGAAAACAAATAGGTCTAGCACCAAGACCAAAATGTAGAACACCAAAACTACAAAAAATTAATCATAAAAATTTATTTTGTTTAGCGAGTTCGTATAATATATGCATTATTCTTTTAACAATATACACTATATCCATAATCAATATTAAAATATTTTGTTTCATATGCACATCTAAATTGTTTATTTATGCATCACATTGTCCACATTAATTTAATGTTTTCCGTTTAAAAAAATGTCAATGCTTTTTTTCCTGTGCTTCATGGATCCACTTCCACATAATATTTCTAGCAGGCAGATCCACTCCACATCCACATAATATTAACATTTTTGCGAGGGAGATCCACCCAAAAAGATCACTTCTTGTTAGTTCAAACATTGACCATGACCCTGAGAGCATACAAAGAATTGAACCTTGACCTCTCAATAGCAAAACAAACTTTAACAACAAGGACTCTATCAATTAAACTAACCCTTAAAGAAATACATGTCAATATTACTTCAACTTGCATATTAAAATAATTTATTTATACCCTACATTAATTTATATTTAATATAACATTTTTTTAAATACAATGTAATTTTTATATTAAAAATTAAATAAGTTGTATATAAAATTAATATAAAATAAATAATTTAATTAAATATTAAAATAATTAATTTTAAATTCTATCATAAATAATAATTAATTAAAATTTAAGAAAACCCTATTTCTATTCGTAATTATTCTAATTAATTTTTATTTTTTTTCAAAATTCAACGGTCTTATTCTTTAAAGATCTTCGAGTATGTGGACAATCATGAATATTTGCCACTTCCTACATCAAAGACCGGTAGAGGAATGGGTGACTCTGGTTTTCGGTGGGATAAATACATAAAGAAATGTTTATCAAGAACGACTGAACGCGTGCAACTTAAACAAGCGTTTGATACGATTCTCCGCGAAAGTAGCGGCCAACGAGAAAAACGACAAGATTGGGAAGAGGTACGAAACATAAATAAGTTACTTTGGGTCATGTTCTTACCAGGGTTGCAGGGTTTTAGAGATTTATTTTATTTATGTCCTTGTAGTCAACATCACTAACACTCATAATGTCACAACTTTCACCTTACAATTATATATAATATATAATATATATATATATATATATATAACCAAGGTTAACTCATATTGGATCTTTAATCATAGTTCATGGATCTATATGTTGTATGATTATATAATTACAATGACAATATTACAAACAGCATTATTCCCTTACTAAAATCATTGATTAAATCATTCGGTAAGTTATTACTCCCGAGTTTTGATATTTGCATTTAGATTAAATAATTATTTTGGCCTATATTAGTTACCTCACCTATTCTTCCAGTGGAGGAATCTATTAAAGAAGGCACTAGAATGTTCTCGACACGGGTTGGAATTTCCAAGTACCTGTAAATGTTCGAGGTAGATTTACACTGTCATATTAAAGTTTTGATGATTGGGCGATCAAGATTATCTGGGTATTCGTTAGGTTATCGAAACCCTACCCTCAGTCATTTTTCTTTTATCTCGTCCACCATGCGAGCTCTGTAACCAGGTTTGCATGCTTACTCAGTACAGGCCCAGATAGGTTTGAATACCTTTCTTGTAAGTTAAATTGTCGAGGTAGACAAGATTCTCACCGTAATTCAAGTCCTTATTGCCATAATACAGGCCTTCACCAAGATTTACAAGTTAACCATCGAGAATTATGGTTGGTGGTTCTTCAAAATCCTTAGTGAACATAGGTAACAATATTGAACGGTATCTTTGAATGGAATTATGTGATTTTATTGTTTGGGGTTTCGTCAAGGTTACATTTTAACGACCCTATCTAATCCTGTGTGGCCCTGTCACAGGGTTCTTGGTTATGAAATTTCAATAGGGTTTATGACAACTTGAGGTATCAACTTTTCCTCTTTGTTGAATTCATTTGTTACGATTTCGAAATACTCATGTATACTTGTTTTCTAATTTTGTGATCCTTTCCTCTTACAGGTAATAGTCATGAGCATTTCCAAACCCTTTTCCATTTCTCTTTCCTAACAGCATGAGAGCATTTTACTTACCCACGACTTTTGGTCTCATTCTTTAGGTTGGTTTGTTCTTATGGCGCAAACCCTTCCAAGATTTGGCTATGAATTCGGCCATATAATTTGTAGAAGTTTTTTTTCCCAAGAGATAATTGTCCTCTGGCAACCCAAATATTAAGTGCTTCAAAGCTATATTAGTGCAAAGGATGTATGCCTTTGAGGGCTTTCGACTGGCATATTTACCTGAGTTGAATAGTCTTTTTTTTTTTCTTTTATTTATTAATACAAGGATTGTGTAATGGAATTATAAGCCTTCAATTTCATGATATTCTACTTGATTCGGTTCCTTTATCTATTATTTTGTTTATATAATTGTCCTCTGGCAACCCAAATATTAAGTGCTTCAAAGCTATATTAGTGCAAAGGATGTATGCCTTTGAGGGCTTTCGACTGGCATATTTACCTGAGTTGAATAGTCTTTTTTTTTTCTTTTTTTTTATTAATACAAGGA
Organism: Pinus taeda; assembly: GCA_000404065.3. NCBI lineage: Eukaryota > Viridiplantae > Streptophyta > Pinopsida > Pinales > Pinaceae > Pinus > Pinus taeda. The sequence continues at coordinate 169,053 of APFE031721851.1, forward strand.
TTGTGTAATGGAATTATAAGCCTTCAATTTCATGATATTCTACTTTATTCGGTTCCTTTATCTATTATTTTGTTTATAGAAAGTTGGCTGGATATGGGTTCTGCGCCTAGTCTTAACTTGACGGGGTGAGTTTTCTCTGATATTTATCATTATTCTATTTAAACAGGGGTTTTGCTATTTCTCTTTGTTCTGAGTCTATGTGTCCTTTGAATGAAAGAATCAAACTTAGTTTGCTAATTCTTGACTGTCCAGTAACTGTATTTTTATGAAGTATAATATTGCATGTTTATCTAGATACTTGGAAAGTATAATATTGCATGTTTATCTAGATACTTGGAAATAAACACTCTGCAAGTTATAGTTTTGTTCTTGACTTCTATCAACGGTAATATAGAAATATACTCTAGTTAGTTCCTATAATTAATCTTCATAAATAAACAACAGTTTAATCATGTGCTACAGTGATTTTTCTTTATATTGTAGTTTTTAAGATTCATTTATTTTTCTATTAACAAATTTATGCAGAAATAAAATAAAGAGTTTCAATCAGATTGCATAACAAATGTATCTATGTTTTCTTTCCGTTCTCTGGTTTTCTTCCTTTTTTGCAATGTCGGTGTCACCTAGAAGAACTCACCACCTAGACTCTAGTCTGGCAATGACGTCTAGACTCTCCCTCGAGTTCTTCCCCTCTAGAAAATATTGTTATTTCTCTTTGTTCTGAGTCTATCTGTCCTTTGAATGAAATAATCAAACTCAATTTGCTAATTCTTGATTGTCCAGTATCTGTATTTTTATGAAGTATAATATTGCATGCTTATCTAGATACTTGGAAATAAACACTCTGCAAGTTATAGTTTTGTTCTTGACTTCTATCAACGGTAATGTAGAATTATACTCTATTTAGTTCCTATAATTAATCTTCATAAATAAACCACAGTTTAATCATGTGCTACAATGATTTTTCTTTTTATTGTAGTTTTTAAGATTCATTTATTTTTCTATTAACAAATTTATGCAGAAATAAAATAAAGAGTTTCAATCAGATTGCATAACAAACGTATCTATGTTTTCTTTCCGTTCTCTGGTTTTCTTCCTTTTTTGCAATCTCGGTGTCGCCTAGAAGAACTCACCACCTAGACTCTAGTCTGGCAATGACATCTAGACTCTCCCCCGAGTTCTTCCCCTCCAGAAAATATATGTATTTAAGTGTTCTGTACTTAGTTTGAGTATCTTGAAACCTCAAGACTAATAGTCGAGCTTCAAGTCTCATACCTTTACAATTTATCTCCAGATCTCCCACTAGTTTATTGCACCCAGCTCAAGGAGTTTCTAGTTTCATTCAGTAGCGTCCTGCCTACTCAACTAAGTCATGTACCTTCCTCTCCCAAATTCTCCACCCCCCTAGACCTTCCTTGAATTTTTCTTTTGAGGAAAAGGATGAATAACCACCTTAACTGTCAGGTTTAACAATTGGTTTCTTGTTCTTGAAAACACCTTTATTCTTATTATATATTATTCATAAATTGTCTTGGCCAGCTCATCCATACTTCTTTTATTGTTTCTATCAAACACATTATGATAGAAAAACAACAATTAAAATGAAAGTAAGAGTAAAAGTAAAAAAAATAAGGCTGTAAAAGTAAGTTAATTGTCCATGTATCATCAAGTGTTACATATCTCACCTCTTATGAGGAACATCGTCCCCGATGTTCTCTTGAATTATGAAAATAGTGCAAGATAACCTCCCCGCATAAAGTCCTCTTCCTCCCAGGTGGCTTCTTTTGGGCCAAATTGCTTCCACGGCACTTTAACCTGGGTGATGGATCATTTCCACTGGTAGGATATTCCGACACATAGGAAATAGTCAAGTATAACTTGGTCTAGTGTAGAGTTAGGTAAAGTGTGTTTATTTATTATGTACATTTGTAACTTACAATCCGACAGTCATGATATGTTATAGACATGAAGTGATCTGACGGTTCATTCTCTCCTCGATATTACCAACACTTGATCCGTTGCTTAACACTTGATTGGTCCATGATATCTATTTAAAGAGCATGGAGGGTCATTTGTAGGATGATCGTTCATGAGAGAAGCTTATGTAAATTTTATTTCTTTTATTAATAAATTTCCTGAATTGGCCGCGTTGGCTCAGGTCGTGGATTGTTTCCCTCTCTGAGGGTTTTAACCACGTCAAGAATAATGATGTATTGATCTGTGATCTATTTGTGAGCGGTGTACTTTGGTGTTCTATCTTAGGAGCTTACCCTGTGAATTCCTACATGGTATTAGAGCTATTTGAGGGTCGCATCCATTGGTGATCCAAATTGGAAACCGGTATAACTGCATCTGACTATAGTTTCCTATATCTACTATTTCTCACTGCTTTCGGGCCTAGAGGACTACTCTATTGTGTTAGGAGCATCTGTTCCAGTGAGAAACCCCTTTTGTTTCATGCGAAAATGTTTCCAATAGCCCTAGCTACGTCATTTTTAAAATCTCGAGGTATACAATTTTTATTTGTAGTTTTAGCTATTCATCTCTCTATTTATTTCTGTTTATTTAACTCTTTGTTTTTTATTACTGGATTTATACCTTTCATTTCTGCATATGCTCATTTCCTTGCAACTTTGTACAATCTGGGAAAATCAGAAACATAAAGGAAGGATTTTTCTCATGTGTGTGCTCTTTTCTACTACACCTTAGTGCGATCTTAGAAAATCAGAAACATTGAAGGAAATATTTAGTTTCCGGGGAAAGCTAACTTCAAGCCATAAGGTTTTGTTTTTTTTGTATGTCCGCATTAGGTTGTGTGGTTTTTTGTTTTGTAGGAAAAAAAGAGTTTTTTCAAGTAAGCATGCACCCCAAAGCTTCAGTGACTAAAAAAAACCCCTTCCTCTTTTCAAAAAATTACTAACATTTTAAACTAACTCACTTGGTCCAAAGTTACTTTATGATAATAGAGGTCTTGGATTCAAGTCTCTATTTTTGTTAAGTTATATTTTCAAAAAGCACATGTAACTTACGTTTTAAAGTTACTTTATGTAAATGTGTTCTCGCCCATTATAAAAAGTGAGTCACTTATAATTCTAAAGTCTCTTTATTTTTAATATAAGTTACAATTTAGTGGGTAGCTCATAAAGTACCATTGTAAAAGTGACTTTCACTTATTTATAAAAGTGAGTCACATAATTTATCTTTTTCAAAGTGAGCTAATTAGATTAAGTTTGGAAGGGCGTGGTTAGGGGAGAGGGGGGCAGAGGTGGATTTAAATATAACATTATCATTCACTTCCGTACTTTCACGTACTTTGTCGGCGTTTTCAACAACTTTTCTTCAAAAAGCCATAACTTCATCATCAGGAAGCCGTTTTTAGAGCCATTTTTTTAATCAGCCTAATGTTTCGAGATCTTTCCATCTGAATGCTTAGTTTCAACATCTAAAGCTTCAATTTCTATTAAAATGGAAAGTCCATGCAAATTTATTCTTGACAGCACCAACTACTTCCAATGGTGGTCCTACATTCTGGATTTACTTAGAAGTAAAGTTTTTTACAGAATAGCCTGAGGCCAAGAAACTAAACCTAAAGATGAAGATAAGGTAGCCAAATGGGAAAATAGGCAAGATCAAGCACGTGGGTTAATAGGGATGTCTATTTCTCTAGACCTTATATTCCATATTGCCGGACTTGATATCCCTAATGAAGCAATGAAACAACTTACTAAAGCTTTTGGAATTAAAAATGAAATTAGAGCCCATCAACTCGAAAATGAGTTGCTTACGTTGGACCCCAGTAATTTTTCTTCCATTGAAGATTTTTTGTCCAAGTTCAAGACCCTTAGAATTCTCTTGGAAGGTGTTAAGGTTAAGAAAGAAGATGGTGGCTTTATCTATTCCATTCTTACTAAGTTGGGACGAGCCTACTCTGTGTTTGTTTCAACCTTCCATTCTACAAGAAAAGCCTTTATTTCTCAAGGACAAGACTACAAGTCCGCTTTCTTTGATGCCTTTTGTGATTCTTTAATAAGAGAACAAGAAAAACTCTTACATCTTGGTCTTCTTAATCTTAGAAACTCTTCTAAGAAAGCCTTAGCCGCCCAATAACAATCGAAATCAAAGAATCCTAAGAAGCAGTATCCTAAAAAGAATGGTCCTAAACCAAACAAGGGTCCTAAGAAATTTTAGTCTCAAAATGAAAAATCATTTCAACAAAATGATAAGGAAAATAAAAGCAAAGGGAAGAAGACTGATAGACTTTGCAACTTTTGTAATCAAGACGGCCATTTAGAATCCAAATGATTTAAGAAGATGGAAGCCTTGGAAGCAGCAATGAAGAAGCATAACATCCATTTGGAGCACTCTTCAACTTCAACTTCATCTTCAGGAATAACACTTTGTGCATGTGGTTGTCAAGCGTCTCGGTCTGATTATGCACTAAATGTATCTTCTTCTTTTCATTCTCACGAGTGTCTCATTGATTCTGGAGCTTCTTATCACATGGCAAAAAAATGCCATGTTTCCTTATTTAAATGATTGTAACACCAAAAATATATATGTTGGTGATGATAGATTTCTTAGTGTTGTAGGGACTAGAACTGTTAATCTAGACAATGGCCAATTTAATGATGTATTATGTGTTCCAACCTTATCCTGCAACCTTCTATCTGTATATTAGATAACTCATTCAGGTGAAGGTAAAATTGTTGAATTTTCACCTCATGATGTTGTAATTAAGGACCTAAAAGATCCTAGACAGATTTTAGCTACTAGCATTGCTAATGATTCTACAAGGTTGTATAAGTTTAACAACTTTGGGTAATCAACTATTCCTTCGTTATTTGCTGCTCATAATGATGAAGTGACCAAACTTTGGCATGAGAAATTTGGTCACTTAAACTATCGTTCCCTTCAAAATCTATGTAAATAAAATATGGTGATAGGTCTCCTTATGGTATCTTGCATCGATGTTATTTGTTTTGGATGTGTACTCAGAAAACATCATTGGGATAGTTTTGAAAAACATGCCTGTTGGCATGCCTAAGCCCCTTTACAACTTGTGCATAGTGATTTATGCGGTCCACTTCTAGTTGTTTCATTCTCTGGCTACAAGTATTTCTTAACTTTCATTGATGATTTCTCCAGACACACTTGGGTACACTTCTTAAAACTCAAGAGTGAAATCTTTAACATGTTCTTGGCCTTTAAGGCCTTTGTTGAGAAACAATCTGGACCTGAAATTCTTAAGTTAAGATCTGATAATGATGGAGAATATGTTAAAAACAAATTTATCAACTTTTGCACTGAGCATGGAATTCAAATGCAACATACTGTTCCATATACTCCACAACAAAATGGTGTAGCTGAAAGGAAGAATCGCACCTTAAAGG